>RPOG01002293.1:65424-99295 GCA_008086565.1 Thalassoma bifasciatum | reverse complement strand
AAAAAAAAAAATATATATATATATATATATATATATATATATATGTTTGGAAAAAAAACCTGAAATAGTTTTTTCAGGCCATAAGAAGAGTAAAAAATATCCTGACACAGGCTAATATGAATTTCCACCACATGAACCATTGAATTCATGAGTAAATAACTTTGAAATAGGTGTCTACTGTAGTGACCACTATGTACTACAGGGTTACAGTTGTATCATTTAACACTTTAATTCAAAATCCATCTTAACACTCTTGTAATCTTATCACAGCTGTAAGTGATTATTTGTCACCTGAAGCACTCAAAGCAAAAGTAAGATCCTGCTGTAGGTGTTCCAGCAGTCATGAGACTCCACTTTGAAGCAGGTGTGGTGGTTTTACAGCCTGAGCCTCCAACAGAGTCTTTAGTCAGTCAGAGGAGCCTCCATGCTGAGCCGCAGCGCCAAAGGAGGTGCTGAGGTGGCCAAATATATCTCCTCCACAGGAGCTTCATCAAATTCAACTCCTCACAGCTCTCTTTCAAAGCTGTGGGAGAACATCCTGTTTTAATTGCTCCGGTCTGTCACTACATAAGTGCAGAGATGGAAACTCTAAATGAAGCTCTGCTGCTGCTGCTGCTGTCTGAAAGCAGCGTCGATGGTTAACCACATAAAGTGTGTAACATCCACAGCTTGTTTCACTGAGAGGATTGGATCGTGTTGTTCCTCTGCCTGAAAGCTGGCAATGAAATGAGTGACAAAGTTAAATCAGGCCTGAAAAAGTTTTGACAAGTTGGGTGCTGCTGTCAAAACAGAGTGTGCCCCCACACTGAAACTCCACAGTGAACTCTCAGTCTGTTCCTCCTTAAAATAGGGCTTAACCTCAGGCTAAATGAGGGGAACTTCACAGAATATATATACACTGACACACATGAGCACATACTTTGTACATACACTGCCCTGCCAAAAAAAAAAAAGTTGCCATCAAAAAAGTAACAGACTCGAATATTTTGTTGGTTTGCCTTTAGCTTTAATTACAGCTTGTGTTCATGATTAAATTGGTCAATCAGCTTAGATAAGGAACACCAGATCATAGCACTGCCCCCACAGGCTTGTACAGTAGGCACTACGCATGATGGGTGCATCACTTCACCTGCCTCTCTTCTTACCCTGATGCGCCCATCACTCTGGAGCAGGGTTAATCTGGACTCATTAGACCACATGACCTTCTTCCAACACACCTTTTGCATTGTGCATGTACAAATGCTCTCACTTTCATTATTAAACATACTCCTGAGTTCTACCGTTGTTTTTCTTCCATTTAATTGGACCAAACATTTGGGTGATTGCTTATCACAATCATACAGGAATTTTTTCTGACCACATTTCCCCCTTGAAGACATGGTTCTCCACCATCCTTCCAGTTTTTAATAATGTGTTGGACAGTTTTTTAACCATTTTCACTAGTTTCTGCATCAATCTCCTTTGGGTTCAGTCACACTGACCAACTGTATCATACACTTCAGACGAACAGGGAGAGGTGTGCTGAAGATGGCACAATTCATGCACAAGCAGGTGTCACGCATACATGATGCACAATGCATGACATATGATCACTGAGCCCACTCCTCTTGATCATCATTTTATACAATGGCAGGATGTTGGAGGTTCAAAACAACTTAATAGGAGCCAAAAAGTGAGTAAAGTTGTTACAGTTTTCTCCATGTTTTCTAATCTGCTGTCTCTGATGAAACCGCGTCTTGTAAACAGACACTTCATGGTGTCGTCGGTGGTGTGTTGGCTCTTGAGTACAGCACGATTTGAATGACCAGGTTTGATGCCAATAGTTTAAACCTCCTTAAACAGACTACCATCTTTTCCATCACCACAGGATGTCTTTCTCCACGGTTGTTGAAGAAATGAGAAGTTAAACATTTCATCAGCTGGGTTAAATAACATAATATCCAATAGGAGGCTTGTACCTATTTGCTTAGTTGAATCCAGATGGTGACTTTTTTTGGCCAGGTACATTGTGTAGTTATTATTTCCTCCACCAAGATCTCTAACAGCTTCAAACTTCACGTTTCCTTTTTAGCCACTCTTCTCTCACAAACTCTTTGTATGGAGACAGACAGTACCACATACAGAATCCTTATTTGAATGTTGTGGTCTATATCACTTTTGTACCTGTTATCAAATGCACACACACTCATAGTAGAGCACCTGCAGCACACCCACTAAAAGCATGTGCAATTTTTCACTTTGTACTGCAATGTAGGGCTTGTTACTTCAGATCTTAAATCAGGCCTTATGTGGTTTTTTTTTTGTTTTTTTTCTTTCTTTTGTTTATATTACACTGGACTTGGGACGTTTCTGGGCGGGAAGCAGGAGTTTTTAATGGGTGATGACCATAGACTGTATAATGAGCGGACGTAACGACGTTCGGCTCAAACTGAAGCCTCCAGCAGATGCCCCGCCCCCTGGTGTCTGGCTGCAGTATAGGTCATAAGCCCCACCTCCCCATGTATTCCAGATATGAGCCGGGAAAACTTAAAAAAATTACGATACCTGGTAGAAACGTTTCTCTCATCCTTACACTAAGGTAGTATGATGATGTCATTTGGCTGCATGGTGTTCGGGTGTTTTTTTTCTGAGAAGTTAGTTTCTCATTAGTTATTGGACGTTAAAAACCGCGATATAAGATTCTTTTTATGATAGTTGACAGCTGCCGTTCGTGAGTAGTTTTTATCGGGGATATAAGAAACTTCGGGAAAGAGCCAAAAGGAGACTAAACCTTCTGAAGAAGAAGAAATAAATATTTTTATTTCTCTTTTTTACTTGGCTCCACCGGAAATTCTCTACTGCGCAGACTCTGGCTGCACAATGGCGGCAAGAGAAACGGGGTTTTTTGGCTTCAAAATCGTAGAACAGTGACAGGCGGAGCCACGCTGTCCATTCTATATACAGTCAATGGTGACGACCAGCCAATCACAGCAGGTCCAGTGCATATGTGACTTTGTGTGTTGCTGATAGCAAGTGGGAGAAGCTAACCAGCCGTAACACAGAAAAATAATTATATGATATTTGTAGTGTATCTTATTTACCTGCAGGAAGTCAGGTGTTTCTCTCATGTGATGCTGCAGGTGCTCTCAGGGCTGTTTTTTTACTGTCTATGGTGTGTTTACAAAGCTACAACTGTTAGCCATGCTATTAGCTATGGTCGGGGGCAGTGAGCATGCGCAGCTGCTGACACTGAGCCACAGAGGAGGAGACCAGTTTGTAAGCTGTTTGTAAACAGAGAAATGAAACCTATCGAACCTATTTGACCTTATTCACCTTTGATTATTTATTATTTATTTGATTTTTCCTAAATTTATTTTTTTGTTTAAAAAAGGCCAATAATTTGAGTTGCATATTAAAGTTGTTAAATTGACAGTATTTGTCATATGAGTTTTCTTTGAAGTTGTCATTATATTCAAAACAAATCACTTAACTTATTGATATGATGCCAAGAAATAATCAGTTCTGTATCAAACTATAAAAGTGTGGTATTGCCCAGCACTACCAGGGTGAATCAAAAAAAGGCACAATTTCTTTCATGCTACCTTAAATTGTTGACTGCCTATCATAAAATGTCTTAGTTTAAATTCACTTGAACAAAGATGCTCTCCTCTGCCTGGACTAAAGTATAGTACAGACTTCCTTCACTCCCACCCTCTTCTGCTGGCTCAGCTCTCTGTACCTGCAGGAAAAAGAGAAGTGGCAAGTGTGGATAGTCTTACAGATCTGATTTATCAAGCCATTACCCGAGGTATGAGCTACGCTGGCTTCGCAAAGCAACGCAACTCAATGAAATAAATACGCATTAGCCCATGTCTGCATCAGCCCACAACCTTTCTCTCATCGCTCATCGCCTTCTTGAAGCGTGTGCAAATTGCTCTTTGTCAAAAAGGCACCGGGGAAAAGCTCCGGGGGAGGTGGTCGTTGGAGAAGAGGCATTGTCAAAGGGTGTGAAACACTTGAGCTGTGATAAAGAGCATTAGTGCCTTCAATGGGGTGGAAAAAAAACGTGTGCGCGTGTGTGTGTGTGTGTGCAGACGCTGGATGAGGGAGCAGAAAACAGAGGGCTGAGTTAGTCACAGAGACGCTAAGTGTCAGGGAGAAAACAAATGAACCAGAAGTCGATCTTATTATGGTGACTCATCTAAATTCTATATATTCAATTACAGTAAATTAACTCCCTTTAACTTTCCTTTTAAGGTGTCAGCTACAGTGAGACTTCATTCAACTTAACCGCCGGAGTTCATCCATACAGAGGAAAGTGATAAATATAAAATGTGACGTTGAGTCTAAATGTGGTAAATGACTCTTAAACCACTTCTCTGGGTTTTCCACAGACTCATACAAAGAACAGTGGTGCTGTTATGAGTACGTCTGTCACCTTTCTGTCTGTCACTTTAAATAGAAATGATAATAAGTCTGAGACAATTAATCTGTCTATCCATCCGCCCATTAGCTCCACCACATAACCTGTGTATAGAGTTAAAAGGATGCTGAAGCGTATTCCAGCTGTCGTTATGCAATAGTAAAGGTGCATGCTGGGTAACGGACCATAACAGGACTTAAGAACCAATCCAAAATAACTTTATCTAGAGAGCACATTTAAAAACAACAGCTGACCAAAGCGCTTAACAGTAGCAATAGGAAGAGACAAGAAAAAATACAAAACAGTCACATGAAGCAAAGCAAATTGAAAAAATGCAATAATGGAAAAAGCTAGAGGGGGGTGGGGGTGCATTTCCTTTCAGCAAATGCAGGATAATGAAATGCTGAGCATCAAATTTCAACACTCTTGCTTTCCTTGCCAAAAAAGCTCAGGGTTGAAAATGCTGAGCCTTGTTTCAACCAATGACTGTATATAGAATGGACAGCGTGCTTCCGCCTGTCACCGTTCTACGATTTTGAAGCCAAAAAATCCCGTTTCTCTAGCCGCCATTGTGCAGCCAGAGTCTGCGCAGTAGAGAATTTCTGGTGGAGCCAAGTAAAAAAGAGAAATAAAAATATTTATTCCTCCTTCTTCAGAAGGTTTAGTCTCCTTTTGGCTCTCTTTCTCGAAGTTTCTTATATCCCTGATAAAAACTACTCACGAACGGCAGCTGTCAACTATTGTAAAACAAAACTTATATCTCGGTTTTTAACGTCCAATAAGTAATGAGAAACCAACTTCTCAGAAAAAAAAACACCTGAACACCATGCAGCCAAATGACATTGTCATACTACCTTAGCGTAAAGATGAGAGAAACGTTTCTACCAGGTATCGTAATTTTTTAAAGTTTTCCCGGCTCATATCTGGAATACATGGGGAGGCGGGGCTTATGACCCATACTGCAGCCAGACACCAGGGGGCGGGGCATCTACTGGAAGCTTCAATTTGAGCCGAACGTCGTTACGTCCACTCATTATACAGTCTCTGGTTAAGACTTAGAAAATAAAATGGAGAAAAACTATATGAAAAATAAGTTACAGCCCCTTAACTCTGAAAACAGCAGCCCCTACTGGTTTGGCTGACTTCCACAGTGCTTGTATTTAAATCTCACTTGAAACCTCACCAGTGTGCTCTGTCATTCCCAGGCTCCATGTAGAAATTATGTTGAAATACTGAGCATCAGCATTTTATGATGTCATGGTGGGAGGAGATGTAGGTCCCTTAAAGACCCAGAATTAATATATAGGGCTGATGCAGGTCACTGAGTTGCTGCACCAATGGAGCCATGGAGATGTTAAGGTAGGGGTTTTGGCTCAGCATTTCAACATTAAGACCCTGTTTACATGACAACATTTCACAGTGTTTCACCCTGAAAAAAAAAAAGAAAAAAATCTGCGTCCGGGTCAGTGACGTGACGTCCCTTTTTTGTGTCCGAGTGCAATATTTCCTTCCATCATGAATTGAGTATTTCATCACATGTATTTCTTTATTCTATGAAACCTGTGTTATTTGAACACATCTTTAAACTATTAAAATATAACATGTTTTTTTTGTGTTTTGGTTCCTCAAACCCCCAAAATGTCAGGTGGTGCAACCGTCCTGACAAGTATCCACAGTAATTAAACTCTAAAAATTGAATGTCAGTTCTTGTAAATGGAAATTAAAAATACAGTGGCATTATTTTATGTTTGAACCTTTTTAAATAAAACATTCTTTGCAAATGAAAAGAATTTTAAAGCTGTTGAGAAATTTAAAAAACTTTTGTCCCGTAATTTTCACCTTGTCAAATGTCAGGGTGGTGCAACCGTAACATTAGACTTTTTATTTTAAAGTGAAGAGAATAAAACAGGAAACAGGAAACTGCATCAGCCAGAGGAGCCCAAATGACATTTGTGACCAAGTGGAAAAGTTTGTAGATTTCTCTGAAATACTGATAAAAAAGGTTTTTTCACTTCATTGGTGACTGGAACAATTTCCATGTCAGGTGGTACAACCAATGTAATAATGTGAAATGTTATTTTAACATCAAATTATTTATCTTATTCACAAATAAAAGAAATGAAACACACAAAATGAAAATATATGAGTCACTACAGACACTTGAGAGATACTTGCCAATAATTTCACACAGAAAAAATAACAGGAACATATAAATATATTTTCATATATTTGGTTGCGCCACCTGACATTTTTGGGTGCTCACATTAAAAATACTAAAAAATAATGAACCTAAACACTTTGGAATGTTGGTCAACTACTGAAATCTGTGAGAAAACATAATTCTTCTCTCAGAAATATGTTTTTTTATCCATTTTCTGGAGTCTATATTAAAAACTTCCTCGCTAATTGCAGAAATACTGCAATAAATGCATGTTTTGGTAGAGGGCAGTCAGTAGATTCAGCAGCAGGAGAACAAAACTTTAGGTAGCTGTTGTTGTTGTTCGGTTCGTGCCTGTTACAGTGGAGGCTTATTGCACATGTGCAGAGCTGAACGTGACGTCAGTGTGTCCAGGTTTTTCCCAGCTTAGTGTTTACACGGGGGCCAGAATAAGAATGCTAAAATCAGATACAGCTCTTGTTATCCATTTATCCCATTTTTCATCTGAGCAAAAAAATGTAAATTGGAAAGGAGCCGTTATCAGTATTTTCGTTTTCATTACAGTGGCGATTATTGAGGAAACAATACATTGTCTCGTTTTTCATTCTTGGTTTTATTTTGAAAATGGAATGAATGAACGAAACAAGGATTAGGAGGGAGTACACCACTAAACTGAGCTCTCTGGAAGTCCAATGGTTTTGTATTTTTATTTTTCCTGTAATAAATGCTGTAAGAATCATCAAGATATCATTGCTTACAGTCAAAGGTTTCAAGAGTTCTCAGTAGGTCCTCTACATTAAAGATCCAGAGGAAACTACAAACCAAAGAAGCTCAGAGACTTCTAGAAAGATCTATGGTCAGTAATTTTAATGGAACATTGAGATTTTAAATTACTGCTGACAGAAAAATAGAGGAAAGAGGGAGCTGTGTGTCCATGTGCTTCTGTGCAGACTTACACAAGCGTGTGTATGTTTAGACTTGTACAGACTCTAATGAAAGCCCTGAGTAACCCGGGGAGTGTGGGTAGCAGGATGGTGCTGTTTGTGCCCGTGTGCAGTCACCAGTCCGTGCTGACATGATGTGTGTTTGAGGTCCAGCTGTGGAATTCAGACGAGTGGGCGTGTGTGTGGTCAGCTGCGGTACACAACTTGGATTTTCCCTCTATGGTTATGGCCAAACTGGGTTGCTCAGAAACCGCCGTGACTGTTTTTGGACGGCGGCCACTGTAAAGGAAAAGAGGAAGAAAAAGCTCTCGGAGAACGCAAACAAGTCAGTGTTTCCTTTATTTCCTGTGTAGGTTGTTCAGAATAAGAGATGCAGTCATTAAAAGTCCATTACTTGGAGACTCGACATTATTTCCACAGCATGTTTGAGGGATACGTTTTATATGCTGGGCGGAAAGAAGCGTGTGTATGCATGTGTGTGTGTGAGTGTGTATATGAGCTTTTAAAACCAAAAGCAGGATAGTGTTTTTGAGCTCTGGGAGGTCAAAAAAATGGCTCCATTCAGTGACATTGAAGCACTGAGATGGTTGTGTACCACCTGACTGATTGCTGGCATTTCCATCCCACGCTCAGAAGCTCTGCCCGGCCCGCCGTCACAGCTGGCCCCGGGTCTGCAGCGAGGAGGCCGAAATGTCACAGCAGCTTCTTCTCCAGAGAGGTGAGACAGCAGGGCACCCTAAGTGCTACCTAAGTGTACCCACTCAGTGCCCAACACTTAGTGCTCTTAGAGGAGAGGTCGCACCACAATTACATGATTTAAAGCCTTTAAAATGTGAAACTTTATACCTGACATACGCCTGTAGAAGCATTGAATCAGAACATAATGATGGAAGGTTTGATGATTCTCATGTTACTCACTTTTCCCAGAGCATTAAAGAATAGCTCAGTTTTCACTCGTGACAGTTTTTCACTGGTTGTATATGGGTCAATGATGTGACGTCCCTTGTTTTGTATCCGAGTGCAATATTTCCTTCCATCATGAATTGAGTATTTCATCACATGTATTTCTTTATTCTATGAAACCTGTGTTATTTGAACACATCTTTAAACTATTAAAATATAACATGTTTTTTTGTGTTTTGGTTCCTCAAACCCCCAAAATGTCAGGTGGTGCAACCGTCCTGACAAGTATCCACAGTAATTAAACTCTAAAAATGTAATGTCAGTTAATGTAAATTGAAATTAAAAATACAGTGGCATTATTTTATGCTTGAACCTTTTTAAATAAAAAAATTCTTTGCAAATAAAAAGAATTTTAAAGCTGTTGAGAAATTTAAAAAACTTTTGTCCTGTAATTTTCACCTTGTCAAATGTCAGGGTGGTGCAACCGTAACATTAGACTTTTATTTTAAAGTGAAGAGAATAAAACAGGAAACAGGAAACTGCATCAGCCAGAGGAGCCCAAATGACATTTGTGACCAAGTGGAAAAGTTTGTAGATTTCTCTGAAATACTGATAAAAAAGGTTTTTTCACTTCATTGGTGACTGGAACAATTTCCATGTCAGGTGGTACAACCAATGTAATAATGTGAAATGTTATTTTAACATCAAATTATTTATCTTATTCACAAATAAAAGAAATGAAACACACAAAATGAAAATGTATGAGTCACTACAGACACTTGAGAGATACTTGCCAATAATTTCACACAGAAAAAATTACAGGAACATATAAATATATTTTCATATATTTGGTTGCACCACCTGACATTTTTGGGTGCTCAAATTAAAAATACTAAAAAATAATGAACCTAAACACTTTGAAATGTTGGTCAACTACTGAAATCTGTTAGAAAACATAATTCTTCTCTCAGAAATATGTTTCTATCCATTTTCAAAGAACTTTTTAAAAATACGTTTTTAGACCCTCTTTTTGTCATTGACCCGTTTACATCTCGATGGCAGTACTACACTAATTTTTACGTGTTTCCCTGAGGAGCCAGAGGTGCTAATTGCTCACATCAGCTCAGATCTAGAGCACCTAAGATAAGCTGACTAAGCTGACGCTGCCCCCTCAGGAAAACTGACATCTGCTCTCCTCTCACTGCTGTGTCCACACACACATGCAAGAGACTGGTTTTTACACACCTTGCATATGTCATATCAAAGGATCAGAAATTTTTATCTATTAAGTTATATACCACATTTGGTTTTAATCTGGGAACTCTCTCTGCTCTATGTACCTACACAGAGCAGGAATGGGTATTGATGAGATTTATTGATATCAATGCCATTAATGATTCTGCTTAATGATCTGATTCTTTAACGATCCTCATATTGATTCCTTCTGTTAAAAAGTACTTTTACAGGTTTTCTGTGTCAATAACATTCTATCGAGTTTGTTAGGAAATACATATGACATTGACCAGTGAATCTGGATATCTCTCATCTCACATAAATAAATAACAATAAGTAAAAATCCTAGATCTATGGACGTGGATAAATGAAAAGAATTCAGAATCTCATGTCATGTGATGTCAGTGTATCGTTTGTTATATGTTATTTTCTGAAGTAGTCCACTTGGTGTTTTGAAGAAGTAATAGCAATGCTCAGAGTTGATTGGAACCTTGAGCTTGCCGTAGTTATGCTGAAGTCAGCAATGAGCCTGTAAAAACTTTTCTTTTATCCTCCTATTTGGAGAAAAAACGCCTGGAAGGATTTTGACAACTAGAGGTTTCAGTATTGTTAACAAAGAGTAGTTGTGATATGTTTATAGAATAGAATGGTACAGAAACAATGCACTTTCCCAGTTTGGGATCAATACACTGTTACAACAACCTTTGTCCAAGTCAGTGGAACAATATAACGCAGATACAACTCAATATAAAAAACAATGGAACAGGGAGATATATTCCCAAAAATAAAAAAAATCCAAAAAAAACAGATTGGGGGATACATACTACACAAAAAATTGAATATCATAAAAACAGAATAGAGGATATATACTACACAGAAAAGAAAAAAAAGAAAAATGAATAAAATAGAGGATACATATTACGTGAAAAACTAAATATCCAAAATAGAATACAGGATAAATATTACACAAAAAATTAAGTACTCCACAAAATAGAATAGAGGATACACATTACACAAAAATTAAATATCCAAAAAGAATGAATAAAGTAGAGGATAAATACAATACAGGATAAATATGACACCAAACAAATTAAGCACGCCATGAAATGAAATAGGGGTTACATATCAAACGAAAAATTTACTATCCAAAAACTAGAACAGGGGATATATATTACACAAAAAAATTAATCATATATAATAAAAAAAAGAATACAGGATACACATTACACAAAATCACCATAAAAGTCATAAGACCTCATAAATAATGGCAATACAAAAGTATGTGCAACTATCATGACAACTTGTTCAACTCAGCAATAGCAGCAGGAACAAAGCTGCCTCTATATCTTTTCATCCTGCACCTTTGGATTGTGAGCTTCTGTCTGGAGGGAAGAAGCTGAAACTCATCATACTAAAGGTGGGAGTCACTGTTTTAGGGGCGGCAATAGAAATGAAACCCGACCTAAAATGCCAACTTTGGAAATGCCCGGAGTGGAATTTTTCTGAAGCGCTTTTTCCACTGTTTCTGTGTAAATGGCAAGCTGGCATTTTCGGTGATAAAGCTGACGTCACACTCACCTTTGCATATGCATATGAAACCTCCACTGTGCCATGCACAAACCAAACAACGACAGCAATAGTGACCTACAGTTTTGTTCTTGTGCTGCTGAATCTACTGACTGTCCTCGACCAAAATGTTCATTTATTTCACATTTCCTGCAATCAGAGAAAAAGATGTTATGAAACTCCAGATTATCAGCTCTCTTCTTCTTTAGCCTCTAAATCTTTGTCGTGTATATGGCTCCTACAGTTATATCGCCATCTACAGTACCCACATGTACACTACAGCATATTTAGTTCCTCAGCGTTTCTGTGTAAGTGCAATTCTTTTAATTTAATTTTATTTTTTTACATTTTAGGCTGAAACGCTATGAGGTGTCATTGTGTAAACAGGGCCTAAGACTAAGGCAGCTATCTACTGTACTTGTCTGGTGTACAGGGATGCTGGATTGGGCTGTAACTCACTAATCAGCTGACTGAATCATTTAACTAACTGGTTTAAGGAATTTCTCTTTTAATCCTCCTGTTCTGTTCCAAGTCAAATTTTCCCCGGATTGAATTTAGAATATCTAAGAAAAATTGTAAAGAGTATTTTTTCTGAGTGAAACTTTCTCTGCTTGGCTTATTAAGTGCAATAAACATATTAAATGAATATACAGTCCAGTTCAAATATCTACAACTACCCCCTACATGTTTATATCACAAAGATAGTGTATGGGTCAATTTGACCTGACTGTCAAACATGAGGTCAAAGGGGGTCAAAAAATCACACACAGACACACACACACATGCACACACCCTTTGTTCATATCGCAAATGATTCATATATTATTAATTTTTCTTCTTGGAAAAAGTGCATGTACTGTTACGGCTCCATGTTTTTTGTTCCCTCCTCCCCTCTGCTCTTTCCAGGTGAGGCTGCTAATTGTTGATGAGGCTCACCTGCCTTTAAAAGCTGAGAGCAGCCTGCAGTTGGGAGAGGCATTTTTGAGTTGAGGACTGCTGCCCTGCTGCCTCTCAATTTGGGACTTTGTTTTGTCTTTTAGTTGTTGCACTTTGTTCCTGGTGTTTTCTTAATAAATCCCTTTTTGTATTGTTGAGGTGTGTTTAAGTATTTTTATGTGAATCTTTTGTGGATTGTTGTTAGCCCCATAGGGCCACTTTTAGTTGGGGCGTAACAAATGGGGGCTCGTCCGGGATACAAAGAAATATTAATGTTAACTTTCAATGCTTTTTTAAAAAAATATTGTATTTGATTTGTTGGTCTTTCAACAGTTATAAAATGGTGAAAAATCAAAAAGCAAGTCTGAACTGTATTTTCTTCTCATAAAACGAGTGAATTAACCTTTATTGAAACCATCACCTGTGGGGGGTAAGGAACACAGTTGCAAAAAATCTTGATAAAATAGTTAGTAATGGGGTTAGTCATTAAATATTAACCATGCTTGTTAGGATTTTTTTTTGTCAAATTGACCCTAGAACATAGTAGATATTACTAACAAATGAACATAATAGAAGGATTAAAGTTGCGTTTCCTGAACCATGAAACCAAAGAAAAGGAAAAGACATTCAATAAAAGCACGATAAAACAACATCATTATGGTTCGATCAATGTGAAAGATCGAGAGTTACCTTGGGAGTTTGTCTTAATAGACATGCTCCCCATTCACATGTCAAGTTAAACGCCACCTCTGCAGAGTGTCTGAATAGTCACTGCCAGTTTTTTTTTTTTTTCCTTTCAATAACATTACGTGGAGACTGCTTTAATTTTGACCTAATATTCATATTTTTACACTTAAATCAAAGTCATAAATATTCAGGAGCAATGGGACCATGCAAAACAGATTCAGCACTCTACAACATATGTAGGAAAATATACATTTTTTAACTTCTAAGCTCCTCATGCATATTTTAGGAGTGAGTTTGTTCTCAGATGAAAGGCAGCTGTTCTCATGCAGTATGTAAGGTAGATGTACAGCCAGGGAACAAGATCTATTTCTTCATTCTCCCGTCCAACAAAGCATTAGAAATTAATCTCCAGAGGGATCAGAGAAGTATTTGCTGCCGTCAAATGTGCAAGAGATTCTCCGAGTGGAATCTGGACGTGAGAGGGTTAACTGAGACAAAAGCTGAGTGTGGGGGAGTGAAGCAGTACAGGAGCCAGATCGAGTCAAATAGAAAACAGCCTCAGAGAGTTAAGACAGACTGAGCAGTGGAGGAGAGCAGATGGTGGGGTAATACCGCTCTGCTCTCATTACTTCTCCTTCCCCGACATTATTGTTTGGGAAATGGATATTACAGTGGACATAATAGCCTTTATCGTCAATTTCCCCCTGTTTATAATTCCCTTGGTTCTGCTCCTACCAAGGCAGATGAAGCGCTTACAGGATGAGGGTAGAATCAGCACTATGGAGCAGAGACCTACTTCACAGGCATGGACAGAGTGGAGTTCATTCCAGTCGGCTTCAGCGCGAAGCATACAGAATCAATAGAGTGGTTTAAATATCCATGAGGGGTAAAATGCTTCCAATAATCTCCCATCTGGCCGTATTCTTTACTCGACTGTTTGCTCCCATGAATATAAGTCCTTCAGTCGCCATCAGTCACAGTTTCTAAGTGTTTTTGTCTGAGAAACAACATCTTTCAGAGAACTTTATCTGTTACCTGGAAGCTTGATAATTCCATATGAATATGATAATGAAGCAAAGAGACCACCTACTGTGCGTCCTTTCAAACAACATTTTTTCCTAAACAAGAATAAAACAATGGATATTTTCTGCTTCGTGGTTCTGCAAAAAAACAACCAGAGCCTTCCTCTAACGCTCTGATGAATATGTATATCGTACATAGAGTTTTCTGAGGGGAGGCTGATAGGCTTGGTGAGTTCTTTCATCAGCAGATTGGTAGGACCAGAACAGCGCTACAGGCCTAATTGGAATAATTTAACTTGCTACTTTGAAGTGTAAAATAGGTGTGCTGGAGAAGAGGTTTGTGAAAGGTCAGTGCTTCAGGCGAAACATGTCGCCGCTTTGAGCTGCAGATTGGCACAGAGATGATATCATTATTTGGACGGCTCTTTGATTACACACGCAGGTACAATTCTTTGCATTTTGTTATAATTATGCATTTACATTCTGTGTTAGAAAAATGAACCTACATTGAGATTTGAAGCTCTCTCCTTCAGGTGTCATAATGTTTCCTTTTCAGCGTGAATCTAATCGTATGTGTTCTGCATTATGGAGTTAAATCAACTCTCTATCAAAGCAGAAACATAAAGATGCAAATATAGATTGCAAATGCAAACTCAGATGTGCAAATGGGATCTGAGAAATGTAAACTCAAGGCGCTGATTCGTTTTGATCATCGTCGGCCCTGAAGTGGCTCCAGTGTTGTTGACTCTCTTCAATGCATCTTTTCTGTGGAACATAAATTATCAGGACAACATAAGAAAAGCAGAGAAACTTGGAACCTTCGCCTGATAGGAGGTGTTGTCTGACGTTCTATATTTGCACATCACAGTGGTGTGTTCTCTGAAGTAGATGGAGTCACTTTAAAATACAAGTAGATCAACACAGGTGCAAATAACAGCTGCATCTTATCATATTTATCTTTACCTCAGGTAGTACGTCCAGTGTAATAAACAACCACTGACTCATCTTGTGTGAACTGTGCTGACATGTCTTCCTTTTTGTTCATAAAATTACGTGTGGGGAATTTAAAAGATTCCAAGAAATATCCAGCTTGTTCTACTGACCATTGATATTTACAATTTTGCCCATAAGTTTACATACCCTGTCAGAATTTATGGTTTCTTGGCCTTTGGGTGAAGATATTTATCAACAAACAACTGTGTTTACTCTTTTTTAGAAACTTCCAAAATGACCCTGATCAAAAGTTTCCATACCCCAGTTCTTAAAACCATGTATTTCCCCCTTTAACATCAATAACAGCTTGAAGTCTTTTGTGCTCGTTGTGGATGAGGATCTTGATTTACTAAAATGGTAAAACTGCCCATTCTTCTTGGTAAAAAGCCTCCAGTTCCTGTAAATTCTTGGGCTGTCTTGCATGAACTGCAGGTTTGAGATCTCCCCAGAGTGACTCAATGCTATTGAGTTCAGGAGACTGAGATGGCCACTCCAGAACCTTCATTCTTCATATTACTCTGTCTCTGTTTTTTTAATGTTTCTTGAACAGGATGAAACTGAAAGGCAAATTATGTTGCTCTGAATCATGTGGAAGGGCGAATAAAGTGAATATTGAAGAAGAATTCCCTCGTCAAGTTTCTTGAAATTCGAACAATGTCCTAATACAAGAAACATTTTTTTTACACTGTTACCAGATTTTTTTTGACACATTACATGCAACCCAGGCATTATTTTTGTTCTTCTTATAACTTGAAATGAGTAATTTTTACGATCTGGTGGGGGTGAATGTGGCTTGTACCCAAGCCGCAACCTCCGTTCTGAAAAAATGAGACAACACAGAAGTGCTAAAAAGCTGCTATTCCTCCGGTGACCGCTTGAGGCTGGCTCCAGAAGCACCGGAAATCCTGTACAAGTGGACGGGAGAAAGGCCATTTTCAGAGCCGTGATCGGCGTATTTAAAGCCTGGTACAAACTCTGTCTCCCGTCTGGATCGCTAATTTCGCTAACGGCACACACTGTGAGGGGGGTGAATTTTTTTCTAACTCGGCCGTTTGGAAGATATTAGGATCGAGAGCTTACCCAATCAGAGCCACAGCTCAGATCACGTGACTAACGGGCGCCCAATAGCTGTGAGTTTGGGCACTCGTTACTCGTCCCATTTCCAATATGGCCGCGCCGTTTAGCCTCAAAACGGAGCTGCAGTAACAGACGGGTGACGTCACGGAGACTACGTCCATGTTTTATACAGTCTATGCTTCTACCAAGTCTTCTTCTTTTTTTTTTTTATACAAAAACTAAGACTTAATGACTCAGTCAGATTTCAGTTTTTGCAGTGAGCGCTGCAGGTCTATATTTCCTGTAGTACAGATCATACCAAACAGGAAAATAGACACAAAAACAAAAAGAGGATGTCACTACCAGAGCCAAAATTCATCACCCAGAGGTAATCTAACACCATGGATGAGGAAAAGTTTATTTTAGGGGTGAAAAACTTCATAATTCTTTATGATACAACATATCCTGTCTCTAAGGACATCAACAGAAAGTAAAAAGTGAAATTGCCGAAGGTTTGGTAGTGCCAGTATGATTCCTGGGGGAACATGTGGCTCGAATGTGATCTTGTATCCAGCTGCTGTGGACTTTGCTCTTCACTCCAGAGAGGGATCCAATGTGAAAAAAGTCCTTCTTAACCTTTGGATGCGCAACCTACTTATATCCACACTCTTCCACAGGTGGGGTAAAAAATGACCCCAATTGAAATCAATGGGGCTTTAATAAACTGAGATGTTATTCTTCAAAATCTTCAAAACAAAGAGTTGTAATTTTTTCATATTCAAGGTATTCCTCATAAAACATGTTTGTGACATGAGGCCATTTGCATTTTTATTTATTTTTTCATTAATTTGAAGAAATTTCAGTTTTTGTATCACTACCTCACCCTTCCACAAGTGGGGTCAAAAATGACCCCAATTTAAATTGGTGCGTTTTTTGCAAACTAAAGACATTTCTCTCATTTTGGTTAAAGGTGATATATTTTGTTCAAACAAAAGAGTTATTTCATTTTTGACATGCACTTTTTTTAATTTCTCATTCACATTTTAGCACCTAACAATCAGTGTATCAGGCCAATCAGGGGTCAAAACATGTTTGTGTGTCCCCATGTCTGGAGGATGAACAGAGAACATTCAACAGGTCCAGAGATCTTCACACTGTACACACACAAATATCTATAAAATGAGAGAAATGTCTTTAGTTTATTGCAAAAGACACATTGATTTTAATTGGAGTCACTTCTGACCCCATGTGCGAAAGAGTGGGGTAGTGATACAAAAACTGCAATTTCTTAAAATTAATAAAAAACTGAATTTTGGTTAAAGGTGATACATTTTGTTCAAACAAAAGAGTTATTTCATTTTTGACATGCACTTTTTTTAATTTCTCATTCACATTTTAGCACCTAACAATCAGTGTATCAGGCCAATCAGGGGTCAAAACATGTTTGTGTGTCCCCATGTCTNCCATTTTCAAAGAACTTTTTAAAAATACGTTTTTAGACCCTCTTTTTGTCATTGACCCGTTTACATCCTGATGGCAGTACTACACTAATTTTTACGTGTTTCCCTGAGGAGCCAGAGGTGCTAATTGCTCACATCAGCTCAGATCTAGAGCACCTAAGATAAGCTGACTAAGCTGACGCTGCCCCCTCAGGAAAACTGACATCTGCTCTCCTCTCACTGCTGTGTCCACACAAACATGCAAGAGACTGGTTTTTACACACCTTGCATATGTCATATCAAAGGATCAGAAATTTTTATCTATTAAGTTATATACCACATTTGGTTTTAATCTGGGAACTCTCTGCTCTATGTACCTACACAAAACAGGAATGGCTATTGATGAGATTTATTGATATCAATGCCATTAATGATTCTGCTTAATGATCTGATTCTTTAACGATCCTCATATTGATTCCTTCTGTTAAAAAGTACCTTTACAGGTTTCTGTGTCAATAACATTCTATCGAGTTTGTTAGGAAATACATATGACATTGACCAGTGAATCTGGATATCTCTCATCTCACATAAATAAATAAAAATAAGTAAAAATCCTAGATCTATAGACGTGAATAAATAAAAAGAAGTAAGAATCACATTTCATGTGATGTCAGTGTATCGTTTGTTATATGTTATTTTCTGAAGTAGTCCACTTGGTGTTTTGAAGTAGCAATAGCAATGCTAAGAGTTGATTGGAACCTTGAGCTTGCCGTAGTTATGCTGAAATCAGCAATGAGCCTGTAAAAACTTTTCTTTTATCCCCCTATTTGGAGGAAAAAAACGCCTGGAAGGATTTTGACGACTAGAGGTTTCAGTATTGTTAACAAAGAGTAGTTGTGATATGTTTATAGAATAGAATCGAATAGAATGGTACAGAAACAGTGTATTGATCCCAAACTGGGAAAGTGCATTGTTACAACAACCTTTGTCCAAGTCAGTGGAACAATATAACGCAGATACAACTCAATATAAAAAACAATGGCACAGGGAGATATATTCCCAAAAGTTAAAAAAATCCAAAATAACAGAATGGGGGATACATACTACACAAAAAAGAAAAAAAAAGAAAAATGAATAAAATAGAGGATACATATTACGTGAAAATTAAATATCCAAAATAGAATACAGGATAAATATTACACAAAAAATTAAGTACTCCACAAAATAGAATACAGGATACACATTACACTAAAATTAAATATCCAAAAAGAATGAATAAAGTAGAGGATAAATAGAATACAGGATAAATATGACACCAAAAAAATTAAGCACGCCATGAAATAAAATAGGGGTTACATATCAAACGAAAAATTTACTATCCAAAAACTAGAACAGGGGATATATATTACACAAAAAATTAATCATACATAAAAAAAAGAATACAGGATACACATTACACAAAATCACCATAAAAGTCATAAGACCACATAAATAATGGCTATACAAAAGTATGTGCAACTATCATGACAACTTGTTCAACTCAGCAATAGCAGCAGGAACAAAGCTGCCTGACTTTTTTTAATACATGAATACCTGATACGTTTTCATTTCCTTTAAAACTTAACTGAGTTTTATTTTCAATATTATTCTGTAAATGTGTATCTTTTTTTTTCTTTTTAAATGTGTACCTAAAATAAATTTCATTCTATTTTGGAAATGATTTCGCGGCCCACTTGCAATACCTTCACGGCCCACCAGGGGGCCACGACCCGCAGGTTGGGAATCATTGTAATAGAAGGATTAAAGTTGCGTTTCCTGAACCATGAAACCAAAGAAAAGGAAAAGACATTCAATAAAAGCACGATAAAACAACATCATTATGGTTTGATCAATGCGAAAGATCGAGAGTTTCCTTGGGAGTTTGTCTTAATAGACATGCTCCCCATTCACATGTCAAGTTAAACGCCACCTCTGCAGAGTGTCTGAATAGTCACTGCCAGTTTTTTTTTTTTTTTCCTTTCAATAACATTACGTGGAGACTGCTTTAATTATGACCTAATATTCATATTTTTACACTTAAATCAAAGTCATAAATATTCAGGAGCAATGGGACCATGCAAAACAGATTCAGCACTCTACAACATATGTAGGAAAATATACATTTTTTAACTTCTAAGCTCCTCATGCATATTTTAGGACTGAGTTTGTTCTCAGATGAAAGGCAGCTGTTCTCATGCAGTATGTAAGGTAGATGTACAGCCAGGGAACAAGATCTATTTCTTCATTTCCCCCGTCCAACAAAGCATTAGAAATTAATCTCTAGAGGGATCAGAGAAGTATTTGCTGCCGTCAAATGTGCAAGAGATTCTCCGAGCTCCGAGTGGAATCTGGATGTGAGAGGGTTAACTGAGACAAAAGCTGAGTGTGGGGGAGTGAAGCAGTACAGGAGCCAGATCGAGTCAAATAGAAAACAGCCTCAGAGAGTTAAGACAGACTGAGCAGTGGAGGAGAGCAGATGGTGGGGTAATACCGCTCTGCTCTCATTACTTCTCCTTCCCCGACATTATTGTTTGGGAAATGGATATTACAGTGGACATAATAGCCTTTATCGTCAATTTCCCCCTGTTTATAATTCCCTTGGTTCTGCTCCTACCAAGGCAGATGAAGCGCTTACAGGATGAGGGTAGAATCAGCACTATGGAGCAGAGACCTACTTCACAGGCATGGACAGAGTGGAGTTCATTCCAGTCGGTTTCAGCGCGAAGCATACAGAATCAATAGAGTGGTTTAAATATCCATGAGGGGTAAAATGCTTCCAATAATCTCCCATCTGGCCGTATTCTTTACTCGACTGTTTGCTCCCATGAATATAAATCCTTCAGTCGCCATCAGTCACAGTTTCTAAGTGTTTTTGTCTGAGAAACAACATCTTTCAGAGAACTTTATCTGTTACCTGAAAGCTTGATTATTCCATATGAATATGATAATGAAGCAAAGAGACCACCTACTGTGCATCCTTTCAAACAACATTTTTTCCTAAACAAGAATAAAACAATGGATATTTTCTGCTTCGTGGTTCTGCAAAAAAACAACCAGAGCCTTCCTCTAACGCTGTGATGAATATGTATATCGTACATAGAGTTTTCTGAGGGGAGGCTGATAGGCTTGGTGAGTTCTTTCATCAGCAGATTGGTAGGACCAGAACAGCGCTGCAGGCCTAATTGGAATAATTTAACTTGCTACTTTGAAGTGTAAAATAGGTGTGCTGGAGAAGAGGTTTGTGAAAGGTCAGTGCTTCAGGCGAAACATGTCGCCGCTTTGAGCTGCAGATTGGCACAGAGATGATATCATTATTTGGACGGCTCTTTGATTACACACGCAGGTACAATTCTTTGCATTTTGTTATAATTACGCATTTACATTCTGTGTTAGAAAAATGAACCTACATTGAGATTTGAAGCCCTCTCCTTCAGGTGTCATAATGTTTCCTTTTCAGCGTGAATCTAATCGTATGTGTTCTGCATTATGGAATTAAATCAACTCTCTATCAAAGCAGAAACATAAAGATGCAAATATAGATTGCAAATGCAAACTCAGATGTGCAAATGGGATCTGAGAAATGTAAACTCAAGGCGCTGATTCGTTTTGATCATCGTCGGCCCTGAAGTGGCTCCAGTGTTGTTGACTCTCTTCAATGCATCTTTTCTGTGGAACATAAATTATCAGGACAACATAAGAAAAGCAGAGAAACTTGGAACCTTCGCCTGATAGGAGGTGTCGTCTGACGTTCTATATTTGCACATCACAGTGGTGTGTTCTCTGAAGTAGATGGAGTCACTTTAAAATACAAGTAGATCAACACAGGTGCAAATAACAGCTGCATCTTATCATATTCATCTTTACCTCAGGTAGTACGTCCAGTGTAATAAACAACCACTGACTCATCTTGTGTGAACTGTGCTGACATGTCTTCCTTTTTGTTCATAAAATTACGTGTGGGGAATTTAAAAGATTCCAAGAAATATCCAGCTTGTTCTACTGACCATGGATATTTACAGTTGTGCCCATAAGTTTACACACCCTGTCGAATTTACGGTTTCTTGGCCTTTGGGTGAAGATATTTACTAACAAACAACTGTGTTTACTCTTTTTAGAAACTTCCAAAATGACCCTGATCAAAAGTTTCCATACCCCAGTTCTTAAAACCATGTATTTCCCCCTTTAACATCAATAGCAGCTTGAAGTCTTTTGTGGTTGTTGTGGATGAGGGTCTTGATTTTCTCAAATGGTAAAACTGTCCATTCTTGGAGCGCGGATGGCCTAGTGGATATGGCTGCGCACCATGAGGCTTGCCCTCGAGCGGGCGGCCCGGGTTCAAATCCGACCTGTGGCCATTTCCCGCATGTCACTCCCCACTCTCTCTCCCCTTTCCGACACTATCCACTGTCCTCCTCTATCAATAAAGGCATAAAAAGGCCAAAAATTAACCTAAAAAAAAAACAAAAAAAAAACTGTCCATTCTTATTGGTAAAAAGCCTCTAGTTCCTGTAAATTCTTGGGCTATCTTGCATGAACTGCAGGTTTGAGATCTCCCCAGAGTGACTCAATGCTATTGAGTTCAGGAGACTGAGATGGCCACTCCAGAACCTTCATTCTTCATATTACTCTGTCTCTGTTTTTTTAATGTTTCTTGAACAGGATGAAACTGAAAAGCAAATTATGTTGCTCTGAATCATGTGGAAGGGCGAATAAAGTGAATATTGAAGAAGAATTCCCTTGTCAAATGTCTTGAAATTGGAACAATGTCCTAATACAAGAAATATTTTTTTAACACTGTTACGAGATTTTTTTTGACACATTACATGCAACCCAGGCATTATTTTTGTTCTTCTTATAACTTGAAATAAGTAATTTTTAAGATCTGGTGGGGTGAATGTGGCTTGTACCCAAGCGGCAACCTCCAGTCTGAAAAAATGAGACAACACAGAAGTGCTAAAAAGCTGCTGTTCCTCCGGTGACCGCTTGAGGCTGGCTCCAGAAGCACCGGAACTCCTGTACAAGTGGACGGGAAAAAGGCCGTTTTCAGAGCCGAAAAAGCTAAGACTTAATGACTCAGTCAGATTTCAGTTTTTGCAGTGAGCGCTGCAGGTCTATATTTCCTGTAGTACGCTACAGAAACGGGTTGATTTCTGCAGAACAGATCATACCAAACAGGAAAATAGACACAAAAACAAAAAGAGGATGTCACTACCAGAGCCAAAATTCATCACCCAGAGGTAATCTAACACCATGGATGAGGAAAAGTTTCTTTTAGGGGTAGAAAACTTCATAATTCTTTATGATACAACATATCCTGTCTCTAAGGACATCAACAGAAAGTAAAAAGTGAAATTGCCGAAGGTTTGGTAGTGCCAGTATGATTCCTGGGGGAACATGTGGCTCGAATGTGATCTTGTATCCAGCTGCTTTGGTCTTTGCTCTTCACTCCAGAGAGGGATCCAATGTGAAAAAAGTCCTTCTTAACCTTTGGATGCGCAACCTACTTATACCCACACTCTTCCACACGTGGGGTAAAAAATGACCCCAATTGAAATCAATGGGGTTTACAATAAACTGAGATGTCATTCTTCAAAATCTTCAAAACAAAGAGTTGTAATTTTTTCATATTCAAGGTATTCCTCATAAAACATGTTTGTGACATGAGGCCATTTGCATTTTTATTTATTTTTTCATTAATTTGAAGAAATTTCAGTTTTTGTATCACTATCTCACCCTTCCACAAGTGGGGTCAAAAATGACCCCAATTGAAATAAATGTGTTTTTTGCAATAAACTAAAGACATTTCTCTCATTTTGGTTAAAGGTGATATATTTTGTTCAAACAAAAGAGTTATTTCATTTTTGACATGCACATTTTTTAATTTCTCATTCACATTTTAGCACCTAACAATCAGTGTATCAGGCCAATCAGGGGTCAAAACATGTTTGTGTGTCCCCTTGTCTGGAGGATGAACAGAGAACATTCAACAGGTCCAGAGATCTTAACACTGTCCACACATATGTACACACACAAATATCTATAAAATGAGAGAAATGTCTTTAGCTTATTGCAAAAGACGCATTGATTTTAACTGGAGTCACTTCTGACCCCACGTGCGAAAGAGTGGGGTAGTGATACAAAAACTGCAATTTCTTAAAATTAATAAAAAATTGAATAAAAATGCAAATGGCCTTATGTAACAAACATGTTTTTTGAGGAATACCTGGAATATAGAAAAATTACAACTCTTTGTTTTAAAGATTTTGAAGAATAACATCCTGCGGGGTCATTTTTGACCCCACGTGTGCATCGAAGGGTTAATCAGACAAAACCTTGGTAAGTCTTTGCTGCTCGACTGGAAACTTCAGGTGGTCCTGCAGAGCTCAGGTAGGGTCACACAGGACGAGGGAGTTAATCATTAAACGTTGAGATGAAAGGGCAGCTGATAACAGAAAAACAGGAAAGGAAATTAAAATTGGATCAAAAATGTACCTGAGGCTGCAATTATAAGTTAATGTGCTGCTCTAAAACAAACTAATCTATATTGATGATAACCCTCCTGGCTCGTGCTTGGAAACAAAACATAAACACAGCGTAAAAAGTGTGAGATGACTAATAAATTAGTGTTCGATTGTTGTTTGTTTTCTTCTCTGCTGTTACCTTAAATCACACTCCACTGTGTCCCTCTAACAATTACCAGCCTTTGGTGATACAGCACATTCACTTAGTCTTTAGTTTGTCACAACCTAACAAGCCCCGCTCTCACCACCTCGCACAGCTAACACGGAGAACAAGGTCGAACACGCACCCAGGATATGTCATCACCGCGGGCTAATTTCTTTAATTCTTAAACAAGATGTGCATGACAGAGAATTAATTTCCTGCGTAAACAAGTTACAGTTTGTTTCCTGAGGTTGTTTGGCTGCTGTTTGTGTCGGCAGCTTCGCATGATTAATAACGCTGTCCTACACCTTCTGTTGAGGGAATTAACAGAAAAGTGGTAAAAATGAACACAGGTGTGTGTGTGAGTGGACCGGGTCACGGTTTGCTTTGTGCGCACGTTCACGTACACATTCACCCAAAGCAAACAGACATGCCTTTGCATCGTGTCCCCTCTGAATGTCACCGGTGTGCCTCAAACTCCCTCCACGCTGCAGATAATGAGCATATTAATATGTACATACCCAGCCAGGTTAATGCATGCCTGCCGCTCCAATTTCACGGCCAGGTCTCCGGTCTTTCTGTGGTTTCTCTATCAGATAAAGAAAAAGAAATATAGTTCTGAATTATTGAACAGTTGCATGACTGACAGGCTGGCTGATGAAACCGGAGGGGAAAGAAACAGAAGAGGAAGAAAGAACGAAAATTGGTATAGTGAAGTTGATTGATGCCAAAGATAACTTTATGTGAAGGGTTGATACTGGAAAAACACTGACAACCAAAATGGCTACAAGGGCTTTGGTGCGCTCAACAAAATTTTAGAAATTGCTCCATTTCCAAAGCTCCAGAAGTTATTGCATCAGGTAAGATATCTTACCTTCATAACTCTCAATCTCCTGCAGTGTCTGTCCTTAGAGAGTTTAGACCAGAGCTCTTCAACATTTTTCAGACCACAGACTCCCTAACTCAGGGGTACACAAACTTTTCTGCTTGCGACCCCCTGCTGTGGTACAACATTAATGGGCCAATCAAAAAACAGACAAAAACAAACAAAATACCCCCAAGGATACTTCATTTCACTGATCAGTAGAAAATTTGCCGACTAATGTGCATTTTGCTGTGTTCACTGCATCAAACTTCGACAAAGAAATGTGAAAAACAGGTCAAAAAAAAATCTGTTTGCATAGTTTTACATTATCTTTAACCCCTATTTTTGCTTTTATTCTTACAATATTGGATGAAATTGTTCATAGTTTTCAATTTTGGGACACATTCCACGACCCCCTATCAATGTCTCGCGACCCCACAAAGGGTCCCGACTCCCACTTTGGGAACCACTGCCCCAACTCAGTGGTACACACTTTTTTTTTTTGCCGTGCCTCCCTTCTGCAGATGACATTATTTTCACACACACACACACACCCCACACACACAGTGTCAGCCACATTCAATAAAATACTCCAACGTTTGCTTTGCTTGCAAACATGCAAAGGCCTAAATAAATTCAAATAATCTCACAAATTATTTAACACAATGTTCGCCTCACTTTAAGACATCTTGCAGAAAATAGCAAAAGTATTCAAACTTATTGCTGAATAACATGTTTTTTTAATTTACTGTATGTATTTTATTTTTACAGATTTTAAAAAAAAAGAGGGAAAAAAATACTGCCTCTGTGCATTAACTATTTACTTGCCAGGAAACATAAACTTACTCACAAACAGAGGACGTTGTCACTTTCACGCTGAAATATTACAAGTGTGCTTTTGTGTAACCCCCCCCAGGGGTCTGGCCCCCTAACTGATGGAATAGTTAGGGACTCCCCTTACATANATAATCTCACAAATTATTTAACACAATGTTCGCCTCACTTTAAGACATCTTGCAGAAAATAGCAAAAGTATTCAAACTTATTGCTGAATAACATGTTTTTTTAATTTACTGTATGTATTTTATTTTTACAGATTTTAAAAAAAAAGAGGGAAAAAAATACTGCCTCTGTGCATTAACTATTTACTTGCCAGGAAACATAAACTTACTCACAAACAGAGGACGTTGTCACTTTCACGCTGAAATATTACAAGTGTGCTTTTGTGTAACCCCCCCCAGGGGTCTGGCCCCCTAACTGATGGAATAGTTAGGGACTCCCCTTACATATATAAATATTGGCCTAGGATCATGTATAAGCATACCTTGTAGCATATTCAGTTTGAAGCTATTATGGGGTATGTGACAGAGCCAGTGTGAAACATGCTGCTGCTTCATTGGCAGAACAGTGACAGAAGCAGGTTGAAATCTTTTGTAGTCTTTGTAGATGAGGGTCTTTATTTTCTCAGATGGTAAAACTGCCCATTCTTCTTCGCAAAAAGCCTCCAGTTCCTGTAAATTCTTGGACTCTCTTGCATGAACTCCAGGTTTGAGATCTCCCCCAGAGTGGCTCAATGCTATACAGCAGTGATTCCCAACCTGTGGGTCGTGGCCCCTGGGTGGGCCGTGAAGATATTGCGAGTGGGCCACCAGATCATTTCCAAATTGTATTATTTGTGTGTGTGTGTGTGTGTGTGTGTGTGTGTGTGTGTGTGTGTGTGTGTGTCTGGGTGGGTGGGGGGTCATTTCATAAAAATACAACTATACAGAACAATCTTAAAACTAAGATAAATGTATAAGAAGATTAAGAATGAAAAGAATATACATACCATATTCATATATTTTCAAAAAAAGTCCTTTTAGAAGGCAAATTAGTGCCTGATATGTAACAGTGACCCTAAATGTATTTAAAAACATGTTAAAAAAAACCCAAATGTAATAATTTGTCAAAAATGTATCAAAAGTGCCGAGCCCAAAATATGATAGGAAAAAAAAGTAGTAAAACCTGAAATGTAATAACTGACCCTAAATGTAAAATATATCACGTTTTTATATCAGCATCTGTTACATTATTGACCAGCTATTACATTTAGAGTTTTGTTACATTTTTTCATGCTTTCCAGTTCAGCACTTTTGTTATATCATCAATCAGTTACTACATTTTGGTTCGTTGTTACATCGTTTATATGACGTTTCAGGTCTTTGCTCCAAACTGGCTCTATCAAGGCGTTTTATAGCCTCCATATTTATTGGGTTGGAGTTGGGCCGGAAACATTTCTGAGACGTAAAAGTGGGCCTCGAGTTGGAAAAAGTTGTGAACCACCGCTATAGAGGTCAGGAGACTGAGATGGCCACTCCAGAACCTTCAGGCCAAGAAATCTTTAATTCTACTGTATTTTTAGGCCTCCACAGACAGAGTTTCACACATTCACTTCAAAAACAAGACAAGAAAACACTTTGACACCATCTTTGGCCTCTGTGGATCCATCGATGGTGCGTTCAAAGACCTTAACATGAGTAAAAATAGAGATATTTGGGAACAGATATTTTTGACGATTTTAAAAATTGCCTAATTGACCAAAAAAGTCACAGACCCCCTGCTTTACCTCCATGGAAAGGAACAAATTCTGCTGTTCCTAGAATACAGACCCTCTCTTTAAATGTGAAAAAAATTTCAGATGAGCGCATTCCTGCTCGCAGACACAGATTTGTCAGCCATTAAGCATTAGAGAACATTTGCAGCTGAAAAGTCATTGCAAATGTCAGACAGATAAAACAGCTGCTATCCAAGGAGCTGTCTGACAGACAGTGTGATCAGGGGAATGCTGGGATGTGATAGAGGGAGAGATTTTATGAGTCTGTGTCAGTGTGTGTGTGTGTGTGTGTGTGTGTGTGTGTGTGTTGTCCTGCTTGGCTCAGTCTTTTACAGTTTGTCTGTGTGTTTTCTGACACTCAGACATACCTTATAGCTTTTATGACCCGCTTTAAATCAGATGTCAGAGCAGCCTGTATCTTCCCTCGTGCTGTAAGTGAAACACTTATAAAGACATTCCTGTTACTCTGAAACACAAAACCACTTTGACAGCTCCACATATCTTTCTCCCTTTATGTCTGTATTTAAAACGGAGTCTTGGATTTTTCCATCAGCGCTTCATGTGCAGCTGAATAAGCGTCCCACATTACATATTTATAAAGGAGTGAACTTCTCATGCGGGCTTGTTTGTTTTGTTCTGGTGTAGAGTTTAAAAAGTGATTCTAATTCCAGTCATCACTTTTCATTGTTCTACCATCTCTGAGTAAACTTTCCCAACACCTCAAGGCTAGGTTGAAAATGTTTTATGAATACAAAATAAGAGAACGCAAACTGATATTCTTTACATTGTCTCTGAGAGAAGATTTTAGATTTGCCTAGAGAGAGTTCAAAGAGTAAAAAAATCTGAATCAAAGGTCTAACTTTTGTTTGACAACAGAAATGCTCCGCTAGTGTGTGTATTTGTGTGTGTGTTGAGGTTAACACTTTATTTTATTTTTGCTTACTTGCAGAATTATTGAGTTTGCATGAAGGTGGTGGAGTTAAAGGCAGAAATACTCAATAAGTTTTGTTTATTTGTTTCCACCATAGACTGTATAATGAGTGGATGTAACGACGTTCGGCTCAAACTGAAGCCTCCAGCAGATGCCCCGCCCCCTGGTGTCTGGCTGCAGTATAGGTCATAAGCCCCGCCTCCCCATGTATTCCAGATATGAGCCGGGAACACTTTAAAAAATTACGATACCTCGTAGAAACGTTTCTGTCATCCTTATGCTAAGGTAGTATGACGATGTCATTTGGCTGCATGGTGTTCAGGTGTTTTTTTTCTGAGAAGTTAGTTTCTCATTAGTTATCTGACGTTAAAAACCGCGATATAAGTTTCGTTTCGTTTGGAGTGTGGTTTACACACACAATATCCAAACTGGGCTCCTCCTCTGTGGCTCAGTGTCAGCAGCAGTGCATGCTCACTGCCTATGACCGTTGCTAATAGCATGGCTAACGCCTGTAGCCTTGTAAACACACCATAAATGGTAATAAACAGCCCCGTGAGCACCTGCAGCATCACATGAGAAAAACTCAAGACTCGTACACCTGACTTCCTGCAAGTAAAGGAGATGCGCTACAAATATAATATCATTCTTTCTGTGTTACAGTTACTATTGGAGCCACTCAGGATAGTTTCTCCCTCTCACTATCAGCGAAACACGAAGTCACTTATGCACTGGATGCACTGTGATTGGCCGGTCACCACCCATAACAGTTCTTACTCTCTGCCCAGAAGCATCCTGCGTATAGAAAGCGCACCTGCAGTATTTTTGTAGTACTTACACTGTAAACTTAATTGCTTAAAGCCTAAGCCAACGAATTTTGTCCTGTTTACACCTGCTGCTTACAGAATGTCAATTAGCATCTAATGCTCTGATGTCATCAAAGTATAAACAGTCACACTTTTGCCAAACATTGGATCTAATCCTATGTTAGAAAGTTTAGATTCTTCATGTTTCAGCTGCTAAGTTCATTCACAGTTTACCTGACCAAAAAAACATAATTAGTGAAAGAATTCTCCTGTAAAGTCTGTCATATGTCTGTGTAGAGTCCTTTCTCATAAAAAACAGCAGCTTCACAGTCTTATAGCATTTCCTCCTCAAAGTGAATCTAGCAATACTGGGTGTGCTTATTTTCCTTCATTTTCTAGCTACAAGATAAAGTGACTCCATCACAATGCCAGGAGAGCCTGATTTATACAAGACCTGCTCTCTGCTTGCCTGGCCAATAGCATTAGCATTAGCTGCGAAAAGCCCCTTTAACAGGCTTGTGTATCAGCTATCTGGCCTGTCAATCACATGTACAGTAACCAATAGCCTTACTGTTTAAAGGAAGCCTGCTGCAGCTGGTTAGACGGTCGAAAAGACACCTTTGTTGCCGTGTGTATTCATCCATATTCATGTGTGGAAGAATTTGTGACCTGGAGCTATAGTTTCACAATTTTTGGCAAACTTTTTCACAGAGACAACAAAGTTGACACTGAGCACTGATGAAGCTGATTTTGCTTGTGACTTTAGCCACATATTAAAACATGACATTTTCTGAAACTAGAGACTTTAATCTTTCAAATGAGGTGTCACTGATGAATTTTGACCTTCTAGTTCTAGTTATGAGCTTTCAAACATAGTATGGCATATAGGCCAGAACTGGGTGGAGTGTAAGGGGTTAAGTCTGTGTAAGTCAAAGTCTGATTGGCCAGAAACTCCAGAGGCGGAGCTAAAGGGCGGAGCTAGGGCAAACCTTGGTGTTTGAGGCCCACCCTTTCAACTTGTCATTAACCAGTTCAGGACCATTTTAAACATTTCACATACAGATGCAGGGGTAAGAATAAGACTCCCTCTTTAAAGAGCTTCAAACTATAGGTCACACTGCAAGGACAGTGGACAGGGCTCGCTGCAATTGTGGAAAAAAAAAAAAAAAAAAAAGTTTAATTCAAAATAAATGAATAAATAAATGAAAAGTATTCAACCTTGAGAATCTTTAATGTCCTAAGAACCAGACAAAGGGAAAGATACAAAAACATCCAAAGTCACAAACACTGGAGAAGAGGAGAATAGAACCTCAGCTCCACAGTAAAAGAGAGTGAAGGCAAAAGCAGTTCAGTCTTTTACCATCACTATGCAACAAAGATGTTTATAGCACACCTCTTTCTCCTCCTGGGTATGAAAAAATGATGCACACACACACACACACACACACATTTTAATCTGATCTTTTTTTAGCCTGTATGAAAACTGAAGTTAGGATCCTTAAATTTGAACTTAGTTCATGAAAACTGAACATGTAACAGCAGCTAAAGTGGACTCAGTATAATCACACTCTTGCATAAGGCGGTGACTACAGCAGGGCAGAGAGAAACTAAAGTAAAAGCCCTCATATAAAGTTTTGAAAATATTTCATCATCTGACTCAGTTTTTAGTAATAATTATAAATTACTTTCATCATAGATAATAAAAGATGATGTAGGGAAAAGAACCAGACTCACTTTACACTATTCACTGTATTTTAAGTGTTAGATACACACACACTGTAGCTCTTTGGTGTTGATAAAAGTTGTTCATAATACACTAAGATTGTTTTCTTTGAAGTTTTCGGGTTGTTGACAGTCCAAACAGACATCAGTTTAAGTTTTTAACATCTCTTGTGTTAGTGCTGTTGCTCATGTCCCTTATTCTTTTGCACCACTTCAGGATAAGTTAATGATGTCATCGTGGTTATAAAAATAAGTATTCAGTTGCAAGGAGACAAAAGGTGATGAAAGTTACACCATTCCTACTGTGAAACACATAGGTGGATCACTCATGTCTTAGGGATGTGTGCTGTGCAAAAGCTCAGGAAACTTGGTCATAATTGATGGCGAGATAAATACAGCATGTAATCAGAAAATACTGTAGGAAAATTGCCACTCATCAGCCCAGAGGCTGTGCATGGGACTTACATTGATGTTCCAACATGATAATGAACCATAACGTAAGGACAAGTCGACCGACAGGGAACAGGAGAGCTGATGGGTCACCATCGTGTGAGTGCTCTGTTTTGTAAGGAAGGAAAAGAGTACAAGAGGAAGGAGGAGGGGGAAAAAAAAGCAAATACCAGACCAGGCCTCCAGGGGTGGTGCACACTTTGGGACAAAAAAACACCTCGGCACATGAGCAAAATGAAAAACCATTACAACAGTAAAACTTAAAAACTGGCACGTGTTCTTCCCCTATTGGCAGATTTATTTTTTATCTATTTATTTAATTATTTTTTTTACTTGTTACAAGAAATTCAAACATCATTTTTGTCTCTCAATATCTTGAAATGAGACATGCCTCTGAACTTGTCAGTTGGATGTGGCTCATATTAAGTATATTAAGACAATTTTGACTTAAAATAAGGCAGAAACACTTGCCTAGATTTCAGTTTTGCAGTGCAACAGCCCCAAGCAGCTGTTATGGCATGTGGAGGAAGAACTACAGCAATGTGTGAACGCAATGATTGACTGGAGTTGAGGCCAAGTATTGCGTAGTGAAAACCATAAGCTGTATATAGAATCAACAGCGTGGCTGCGCCTTTTAGCGTTGCAGTTTTGAAGCCAGGATGAACCCTGTTACTGGAGCCACTATTGTGCAGCCAGAGTCTGTACAGAGGGTCTAATCTCTTCTTGGCTCTCTTTCCTGAAGTTTCCTTTATCCCTGATAAAAACTACACTCACTGCAGAAAATAATCACATGCTTTAATTCTTTTCTGCTTTTCTGTAAAAAAAAAAAGTAAATTTGAACATTCATGGATATCAAAAACTGTTGTATTCCATCATTAAATGTATTATTTTGATTTAACAGCTCGCTTTTACATGTAAAGTAACTACTACAGAAATATAACAATGTCTAGGAAATCGGGGATACTGTTAATTTTAATCATGGATCTCATCATGTAAGTATTGATCAATACTGATGCCAATGTTGGTGTTTATATTTTAGATCGATCCGCCCACCACTACGTATCATTGATCTTCTTTCTTCCGAGGTGTTCTATTTTTAGATGCTGTGTAGAAGTCATTAGTGAAGATTAGATGTACCTCGATGCACTTCATACACTGTGAAAATAAATCAGGGTAGAAGTAAATTTAACTTAAATGAATCTCTGAAATCAATGATAAAATCCAAGTTAGAGTCTTCACACAAGTATATCTAGTATTGAAGTCAAAAACATATTTTCAAAATACAAGACAGTGTGATTTTTTTTCAGAACATGAATAATTTAAGTAATGTGAGGCAATTTTTTTGAGTTCATCCACACAACTAGAGACAATCTCGTTAACTTTACTGTTTCATTTGGAAATTCTGGAACCGGTAACTGAACTGTATACCTTACCATACCTTGTTACAATGAGTGAGGAGGGCACACAGTGGACATGATATCCTGCATGGACAAATCGCATAGGTGGCACAAGCTGTCCGGCTGTTCATACTGGTGTGGAACTGTTTTCTGTGCTTAATGGCGTCGACTGGCTGCCTACGTACCACAGTGTGGACCTGCTGTCTATGCTACATAGAGCAGACCTGCTGTCTCTGCTACATGTCATAGAGGGGCTACACCCAACAGTGTAGACCGGTAACCCCTCTCTTTCATATTAATGATATAACTAACCTGGTATTGGTCAAAACTTCATGTCTACATCAAAAGATTAAGCAATTCAAAAATAGACTAGTTTTATTTAAGCTGCATGAAAATATGAGTGATTTATACAAAGTTCAGTTTTGCTTACTCTACTTGACAAAATTAAGTGCACTTCACTCAAATTATACTTTTCGTGTGTGTTTAAAAAAAGTGGTTAAGACAAAAAGCAGTTTTGCTTCAACAACATGACTAAATTTAGCAAAATTTGCATTGAGTAGATCTATCAGAAATGTTTTTATCAATGTATGCGGGTCAATGACAAAAAGAGGGTCTAAAAACGTATTTTTTTAAAGTTCTTTGAAAGTGGATAAAAAACACATTTCTGAGAGAAGAATTATTTTTTCTAACAGATTTCAGTAGTTGACCAACATTTCAAAGTTTTTAGGTTCATTATTTTTTAGTATTTTTAATTTGAGCACCCAAAAATGTCAGGTGGCGCAACCAAATATATGAAAATATATTTATATGTTCCTGTTATTTTTTCTGTGTGAAATTATTGGCAAGTATCTCTCAAGTGTCTGTAGTGACTCATACATTTTCATTTTGTGTGTTTTATTTCTTTTATTTGTGAATAAGATAAATAATTTGACCACCTGACATGGAAATTGTTCCAGTCACCAATGAAGTGAAAAAACCTTTTTTATCAGTATTTCAGAGAAATCTACAAACTTTTCCACTTGGTCACAAATGTCATTTGGGCTCCTCTGGCTGATGCAGTTTCCTGTTT
>RPOG01002293.1:0-64880 GCA_008086565.1 Thalassoma bifasciatum | reverse complement strand
GTTTCCTGTTTTATTCTCTTCACTTTAAAATAAAAGTCTAATGTTACGGTTGCACCACCCTGACATTTGACAAGGTGAAAATTACGGGACAAAAGTTTTTTAAATTTCTCAACAGCTTTAAAATTCTTTTTATTTGCAAAGAATGTTTTATTTAAAAAGGTTCAAGCATAAAATAATGCCACTGTATTTTTAATTTCCATTTACAATAACTGACATTCAATTTTTAGAGTTTAATTACTGTGGATACTTGTCAGGACGGTTGCACCACCTGACATTTTGGGGGTTTGAGGAACCAAAACACAGTTAAACATGTTATATTTTAATAGTTTAAAGATGTGTTCAAATAACACAGGTTTCATAGAATAAAGAAATACATGTGATGAAATACTCAATTCATGATGGAAGGAAATATTGCACTCAGACACAAAAAAGGGACATCACGTCATTGACCCGTAAAACAAACAATAGATGAACAAGAACTTGCAATGGGAATAATGATGAAAGGCAGTTACATCAGCTCTAACAAACAGTTGGAACTTTCCGGTTATGCAAACCATGTAGGAATAAGGGGCATTCAAAATGCACTTGCGCAAATGTGTCAGTTTAACACATCCGGTGTTAAAGGGTTCAACAAATAGTTCTCTCATCAACTAGCTCCACAAAAACAAACTCCAGTGGGAAACACTGGTAAACCAGCTCTTGCTTTGCTCATGAATTAGCCTCAGACCGCCTCTATAATTTGGCGTTTACCAACCTCTTAATGTTCCCCAGTGTCACCAAGACGCCAGTCCCAAATGTAGTCATGTTTTTCTACCAAACTGATGGTAAAAAGTCCAAACCCGAAGCTTCATACAAACCAAATGGGTGACATCACAGCAGCTAACAGGGTCTTGGCTGTTCTCCTCTATCATGACACACCTCTTATTGTGTGGCAGGGTTTTATAAATACACACTGAAGACTTTCAGATTAGTATAATAACCAGCTGCAGACTCTAAAAGCTATAATTGAGTCCCTCAGTGAATCTATAAATGAAGATACTGTTTAAAAACACATCTTAAAGTCCCTTCAGCTCTGTGCTAGTTCAGACTGAACAGAACGAATGAGGCCAAGCATTTCTTATACTGCATATTTTTTATTAAGAAAGCATGACTCTGCAGACTGTGTATGGGATAGTCGTTTTAAAAAATGTAAATCCTATTAAAGATGTGTGTTTCTATTCTCAGAGTGGGCATAAACACGCTCTGGCAAAGATTTACTCCTGGTCCAGTCTATCAGGTTGGCTCCCGGCGGACTGCACAAACATTCGCACGGCTCACTCAGCTTTGTGCCAGGAGCGACAGGACAGCAGGGATGAGACACAGAGCATAAGGACAGCCTGCGGCACTGGTGAATAAAGGAAGTCAAGGCTACACTTATGTAGGACAACCTGGAGGCTGGTTGTTGGTTCAGGTTTTTTTTTTCCCCACTTTGTCAGCAAGTGGCATAAAGATGTTTCAGAAACTCCACATTATGCTGCAGAACTGAATGTGCACAATGAAATATGTATGATACGCAGTAATGTATGAAATATTAAACATGCTCATTATGAATAGCCTATATATCATGTCACAATAACACAGTGCTGCGGGTGATTACATAGTTTACTGCAGCGCTGGATCTCAGCCATAGATGAGAGCAGAGTGTGACCTTTACAGTCACACAAACCACAAAGTGTAACACAAACTGACAGAGCAGTTATGAGAATAAAGATCAGGACATGTAACAATGGCAACCATAGGAGGCATCATGGGCATAGAAATGCATTTAACACAACTTTAAATGTGCAGATAATTGAAACATTTGTCGAAAGAGGAAAGAAATTTTAAACATGTCATTGTTGGATCGTTGATTATCAGCCATGTGTGTGTTGAAAAGATAATATGACATTAGATGAATGGGAATTGTCTCTCGTAATATGGATTTAATTATAATTAACATAATCATTTCTAACATGTTTTGTATTCACTGACAAAATTATGATGCATATGCACTTATAATTCCATCATTATGAACATATAATGAATGTTGTCGAAATATGTTCATTATATGTTCATATCATCTCAGCGAGCATAGAAAAAAACGCAATTTTGGGACATGAATTTTAAAATCAGCTCAAGGACAGAGTATTTCATCAGCCTCTGAAACATCTGGAAGGTTCTTAAGTCTTTCTCTTATTTGCAAATAAACCTATTTTTTACAGTTTTTCTCGTTTTTTTTTAGAAAGACATTGATGAGGAAAAGTGCCACTTGTTTTGTATGCAAACTACTATATGTTGAACTTAGTGTTGGTTGGGATGTTCACTACGAACATTTCTTTGTGTCCTTTTTTTCTCTACGCGGGTTGGTGTGTTACCTCATATTTGTGTTCAGAATAATATTCTAAAATAATTTACAACATTCTGATGTATGTACTGTCTTTTGTCAGTGTAACACTAAATGGAAGAAGGTCAAACAAAAGAAATAAGTTACATTTACATTAAGTTCACACTGTTTTATGTTGTATGTAAAACTTTTTTTCATGCCTTAAGACAAATAAAGGGAAAACTCCTGACACTGACTTTCATAATTCATGCATCAGAGGGTTAATGGAGTTATAAATACTGTTTCTTCATTTAGAGTAAAAAACTGAAGAACTTGAAGTTTCATTTTTGTCTTTCTCATAATGATGTGGTGTCTTGTGGTTGTATTTACTCTACTTTAACAAAACAAAACCACAGATGCTTTAACTGTTACAGATCCACCCCCTGCAGAACACGTAGCAAAAAAGTCCAAACTACTTTTAGATTTTAGTCTGTGTGAGGTCGTGAGTTGCTATAGTTGTCACCCTGACAAAAAGTAATCACTAGAGATGTCACTTAGTATGTCTTCTTTTGGTAAAACACACCAAGGCTGGAGCCTGAATACAACACTGTGACTCATCACTTCCTATCATGGCTGACACGTAGCATTAGGAGTGTATCATGGGCTGGAATGTTCCTCTAAGGGCCGGGCACGTGGCACCATTCCTGTCAGGTTTTAACAAACAGATTGACATAATCTGAAATGATTACATTTGTTTGAGGACAGCCATTATGCAAATAAGCCATCACACTGTAATTCCTGATGCTGGCAGTGTCATGCTTAAGCTGATTACATCAAAAGCTCTCTGTCTGTTTGCATTGAATGTTAATTTAGAGATGTTAGGCTCATTTTGCATGTCTACCACTGTAAAGGAGAAACATGAATTTACATGAAGGACAGAATGATACAGTGACCTCTACTGATGTATACCAAGACCTGTCAGTGTCTGAGAGCTGATATTGATGAGATGCATCTAAACAAGTCTCACAACCCATACGAAAGCATAAAGATGACATCCAATGGTGAATATTTCATCCCAACATAGAAGGCGAACATTCTTCTTTGGGTCGACCATAGACTGTATAATGAGTGGACGTAACGACATGCGGCTCAAACTGAAGCCTCCAGCAGATGCCCCGCCCCCTGGTGTCTGGCTGCAGTATAGGTCATAAGCCCCGCCTCCCCATGTATTCCTGATATGAGCCGGGAAAACTTAAAAAAATTACGATACCTCGTAGAAACGTTTCTCTCATCTTTACGCTAAGGTAGTATGACGATGTCATTTGGCTGCATGGTGTTAGGGTATTTTTTTTCTGAGAAGTTAGTTTCTCATTAGTTATTGGACGTTAAAAACCGCGATATAAGTTTCGTTTTACGATAGTTGACAGCTGCCGTTCATGAGTAGTTTTTATCGGGGATATAAAAAACTTCAGGAAAGAGCCAAAAGGAGACTAAACCTTCTGAAGAAGAAGAAATAAATATTTGTATTTCTCCTTTTTACTTGGCTCCACCAGAAATTCTCTACTGCGCAGACTCTGGCTGCACAATGGCGGCTAGAGAAACAGGGTTTTTTGGCTTCAAAAACGCAGAACGGTGACAGGCGGAAGCACGCTGTCCATTCTATATACAGTCATTGGGGTCGACACATGTCCAGCCAACATTCTGCAGGAAATAACTCGCTATGGGCACATTCAAACTTTTCAAACTCCTCGACACATGCAAAAACACACACACATGCATACCAGCGCGAACACACGCCCTCGTATTGGCTGCTCTGAGACGCCCCTTTGGACGTGAAACCGCTTGTTTACTCAGCGATGTAGCGTTGGCTTCCAGACCACAATGACCCGGGAGCAGGGCAACTTTTCTGTGGCCTCGCCTGCCCCATAGCCACTGTCCCTGGCTTCAGATCAAGGCTGTCTGGGTTCGCATCAAACACGAGCAGCCGGAGAGGAGGAGGGACGCAACGACTGCAGGAGAGAGGGNTTTTTTTTGTGTCTGAATGTTTGGAGGCTCAGCCAACGCCCCGCTATGACCTATGTGTCAACAAGCGAGTGGGAGCAGAACGGTAACAGGATGTGGCCCATGAGGGATGCAGTAGCAGAGCTGGGCCTCGCCAAACTGTTGTGTAACAGCCGGCCAGTTAAATCAGCCGGAGCCAAGAGCAGGAAGTAGGGCCCAGCGGCTGCTCTTTGCAGACAGATCCTGCACACACACACGGGAAAATCAATGCAGAGGATTGCCACATCATCATGCTAGCTGACTTCTGGGCGCGCTTGTCTATTGACCTGAAAACATGTCACGCTAACCTGGCACTGTGGGGGACACTAGATCATCTCACCCCAACAGGAGACAGAGTACAACGTACACTAAAACTTCAAAAACACACAGTGTAACCCAGCTGTATTGACTGATTTCTGTTTTATATGCAGCATTTGATGTCTGAAGTGGATAGCCCATAATTTAGTCTTTCAATTTTCAAGCCTTATTTTCTGGGTATTTTTTTTAAGAAAAGCACACAAGTAAACTTTTTCATAAAAAAAACAACAAACATCTCAGTTAAGGGTCAGAAATGTTTGTATTGGTCAGGAACAGCTCAGACCAAAGGTGGTTGACACTGTTGCAGCGGATGGTTGTTCAACATGAGTCTAGTTGAGTCCTGCTAAATGCTGCGATTGTTTTACTCATGATGGATTAAACAGGATGACCTTATTCTAAGACCCCCCAAAAGAGAACCCCCTACTCAGCCTCTTGGATTTACTCCAAAAATACGCAAAAATCCTCAAAGACAACAAAGTAGCTCATATTAAAAACACTCCTTTACTTTGAAAATCACCATTTTCAAAGTAAAGAAGTAAAGCTAGTTAATATTCTAAATGCAAAACTGTCTTTGTTGAACTATTTTTAACACATTTTAAGTCAAAATTTAAACTTTGTCTGAAAATTTTACTTTTTAAATTGGAATTTTGTCTTTTGATCACACAACAATGACTGCTAATATCAAATTTCTGCTTAATGTTAAAATTTTGACTATTGATTCCAGAATTGTTATTTTATTTATCTCAGAATCTTGACCTTTAACCTCAAATTTGGACTTTTACCTCACAATTAAGTCTTTTTTATCTGAGTATTTTGAATTTTTTTCTCATAAAATTCACTTTTTGATTTTCAGGATTTTGACTTTTCATCTGAAATTTTTACTTTAACCACAGAATTTTGACTTTTGCCTCAAATTTTGACTTTTTCTTAGAACTTTGAGTTTTAAATCTAAGAATTTTTAATTTTCTATGTCAACTTTCAATTTTTTGTATCAGATTCTTCGCTTTTTTATCTCAAATTTTGAATTTTAACTACAGAATTTCGCCTGAACCTAAAATTTTGACTTTTTGTCTCAAATTTTCAACTTACAATCACAGAACTTCGACTGAAAATCTTAAATTTTGATTTTCTTTATCTTAATATGTTGACTTTTCACCTCAAATTCTGTTATTTTTTTTTACTTTAAAATCATATTTTATCTCTGCAATCTGACTTTTCAACACAAAGTATTAACTTTATTGCACCTTCTAGAGTAATTTCAAAGTTCTGACTTTATCCTACAATTTAGACTTTTCATCTAAAGATTTTGACTTTTATCTCAAACCTCTTTTTTTCTCAGATATTGACATTTGATCACAAATTTTGACTTTTTATCTCAAACTTTTTGACATTTTATTGTAAAATTTCAGCTTTTGATCTCAAAATTTATAACTCAATATGGGCCAAAAAACAAATCTCAATAATATTTATTTCTATAACTGGCAGAAATGAGCCTTCATTATTACTCCTGCTTAAATTAAACAAAAAGTGTGTATTTTTCTCTTGTGCAGAAACATTAATAATCCCTCAAAATCTTCGTTAAAGTTTAATTTAGATGTTGAGGCTTTTAAATTTTCAGTTGACACAAAGGTGCCAGTTTTGCAGACAGTACATGGTTCTATCGTGTATCTGCAGTTTGTCTGTAAAAGTGCATTTCCACTTCAGCATTTTCTGTCTGTGAGTGCAGCACAAACAGACAGAGTTTCATGTTTTCCTGCTCAACATCTTGACAGGTTGGTGCGTCAGAAAAATGTCAGTAGCTCAGTGCAGCTTTGCTTTATTATAATATCAATGTCTGTCAAACAAATTGAGAAAAATCTGCACATTTGGGGAATTTTTTAAAAAAACCCCAGGACATAATTTTAACACCAAGAGAAGGACATGTTCAGGTGAAAGAGAAAGTTTAGTCACTTAGCTTCAATTATTCAAACCAGAGTTGTAAAGCAGTGTTGAATAATTGTAATCTCCCAAACACAGTATCAGCTTTGGTTTCCCTTGAAGTACATTAAATATTTATCTTTGAAACAAATGTCAGATCCTGTTTGTCGAGCAGCCGATGATCTGTAGTGGCAGAGCCAGGATCTGTTTTTCTTCCTCAGGTTTTTGAGGCAGGGTGATTGACAAGTATTCCAGAAGGAGACAGACTTTGTGAGTCATGGGATTTAGAGGAGGGAAACACTGAGTCCCTCTTCCTTCTGCCCTGTATAGACCATGATGACATAAGAGACTTCTTTTTTCATCAAATCACTTGTCAAGAACCGGAAATATTGCAGCTATACGAGCAAAAACGTTGTTGACTTGATTGGCTTCAAGGTATCATGTAAGCCCATGTCACAAAAAAAAATAAAAAAGAAATCTATATGTATGACACAAGACTGAAATACTCTCAGGGACTCACAAGTACAGTGCCACAGGGCTGAAAGATAAAGAGAAAGCCTGACAGAAATGAAGTAACCTACACTGATTAAAAAAAAAAAAAAAAATCTGTTGGATCTACCACTTTTTTTAACCTAAAAATTAAACTCCAAGTTAGCTGAACTTAATTTTGTCAAGTAGCTGTTGGCTGGTGTTTTACCTTCAGCCTGTGTTCTACCTTTAGCCTGTATTTTAGCCTTTAGCTCCTGTTGTAGCCTTGAGCTTGTGTTAGCCCTTTTCTCCTGTTTTAGCCTTTGGACTGTGTTTTAGCCTTTAGCTCCTGTTGTAGCCTTTAACTGATGTTTTTAGCCTTTTGCTCTTGTTTAAGCCCTTTTCTCCTGTTTAAACCTTAAGCCTGTGTTTTAGCCTTTGGCAGGTGTTTTACCCTTCAGCCTAAGTTCAGGCCTTTAGCCTGTGTTTTAGCCTCTAACCTGTGTTTTAGCCACTAGCTGATGTTTTTAGCCTTCTGCTCTTGTTTAAGCCATTTTCTCCTGTTGCAGCCTTCAGCCTGTTTTTTACCTTTAGCCTGTGGTTTTTAGTCTTTGGCCCGTGTTTTAACTTCAGCCCATGTTTTACCTTTAGCCTATGTTTTAGCCTTTGGCAGGTGTTTCACTCTTTAGCTTCTGTTTTACCCTTTAGCCTGTGTTTCAGCCAAGAGCTCCTTTTGTAGCCTTTAGATGATTTTTTAGCCTTCTGCTCTTGTTTAAGCCCTTTGCTCCTTTTTAACCTTTAGCCTGTGTTTTTTTTATAGCTTTTTTCATCCTTTAACTTCAGCCCGTGTTATACCTTTAGCCCATGTTTTAGCCTTTGGCAGGTGTTTTACTCTTTAGCTTGTGTTTCACCTTTAGCCTGTGTTTTTCCTTGAGCCTGTTTCTCCCTTCAGCCCCTGTTTTAGCCTTACGCCTGTGTTTTAGCCTTACGCCTGTGCTTTAGCCTTAAGCTCCTGTTGTAACATTGAGCTGATGTTTTTAGCCTCTTGCTTTTGTTTTAGCCCTTTCCTTCTTTTTCATCCTTTAGCTGATGTTTTTAGCCTTCTGCTCCTGTGTTAGCCCTTTCCTTCTTTTTTTAGCCTTTGGCAGGTGTTTTACCTTTAGCCTGTTTTACCTACAGCCCATGTTTTAACCTTTGGCATGTGTTTTTTTCCTTCAGTCTGTGTTTTAGCTCTCAGCTCATGCTCTATCACTCTCCTGTTTAGCTCATCTACTCTTCTGTCCCTTTTCTGTCACACAGAAAAGTGTGTTTCTGCTATTACCACGAAAGAAATCACAGAAACTAGAGAAAAACAACAACTTTGTTAGTTCATATGATGTTGTCATGGAGATATTTATTTGCTGTAAAGCTGAGAAAAAGCATTTAGAAATAAACTATTTTAGCACTGATAGTCTCACTTTGAGTTGTGGATTATGATCAGGTGTATATCCGGAGATGAGACTTTTTCATGATCTTTCAGAAAGTCCTTGCAGTCCCTTTAAAGTTGCTAAAACTCAATATAATAGATCTTGTTTTGTTGTTTGTGTGCTTCCGTTGTCATCATTTTTAATGTTTTCATAATGTATAAGGGTCTTATTGTATTTGACTAATATGGTTTGGCAGAAAAAAAATGGAATTATGAGAGAATGTGACTCATTGCAGGAGTTTTTGGGACTTTCAAGTGTTTTTTAACAAAAGTATGTCTCCATTGTCTCCATCCTTATACCAGATCATGTTTACAGCCCCTGAACAGATTTTGATTTACCATGGATTCTGTTTAACGACACCATGAAAAATTCTTCCTTTTCCCCCTGTGTACTGAATTTTATGTCCTCTGCAGCCAAAGCCCGGGCAGAAAAAAGCTAAAGACAGCATCCAGAGAATGCATTATTGGAAGTGACACCTCGCTAACAATATCATCATTATTCACTCATGCGCATTACTTTTGTTTGCTTGAGCAGAGTCCCAGCTTCAGCCTCGCTGGAGGAGATACAGACCATGATCTCCCTCTGAGGCATCACAGCCTGACAGCCGGCGAGCTAATATGACAGCATATTACCACTGCAACACGGCTAACCAATAACCTTGCTGAAATGTAAGACCCCGCTGCTACAGAGAGTGGTCGCACGCCCGTCTTCTCTCACTGTTCGGGTGTTGTCCTTATAGTTGTGGACAAGGTGTTAATTTAACCTTCGGAGCCACTGAATGTCGTTGGCGGCGATTGTTGTTTTCATGTTAACGCTGTGACTGAAGAGCTGGGAGTGCAGCAGCAATAAATCACTTTCTCCTTAGTCCTCAGGTTCAAAGTCATTAACATAGCTTCTCCTGATAAGTGTAATGAGTCATAAGTCAAATACAAATTAAAAACATATTCTCTTTTGGAAGCTGCTTAATTGAGGGCACAGGTTGTATGCTCATAAAATCACCTAGCTGTCCTTCCTTAGCACTGCATACTGGAGTTGAAACTAGAAATTCACACGTCACATGTATTGTTCTATCTGTGGAGCATTAATTTTAACTCTTCAATCAGAAGTTTCCTTTATATATGATAGAGACATAAATGTTCTTACCTGCTGCCACTGTTTTTCTTTTCAAATTAAGCTCCTGGAGTTAAGTAAGAGCTCTGTCTCCTGATTGCTGTGCTCTATGCAGCTTAAAGTCACTAATCCATACAAGCACCTCAGCTCTTGACCTGATTCTACGTCTTTTTCAAGTAGGTTAGCATTCGATGTGCCAAATATCTCTGGTTAGAGGAAAGATGATCATTTGATTGGTAATAAGTGGAAAAACAGACACATAATGCGCTTTTTAGCAGATATATCAGATAAGCAACCCCAGATCGTAGCACTGCCCCCACAGGCTTGTACAGTGGGCACTAGGCATGATGGGAGCATCACTTCACCTGCTTTTCTTCTTGCCCCGATGCGCCCATCACTCTGGAGCAGGGTAAATCTGGACTCATTAGACCAAATATTCTTAATGGGGTTAAGGTCTGGACTCTGTGGGGTGCCAATACATATGTGAAAAAGATGTCTCATGCTCCCTGAACCACTCTTTGATTGTTTCAGCCCCATGAATCCTGACATTGTCATCTTGGAATATGCCCGTGCCGTTAAGGAAGAAATAATCCATTGATGGAATAACCTGCTCATTCAGTATATTCCTCATCTTTTTGGAACATACTGTTGCTGAACCAAGACCTTGGCACCTGCAGTAACCCCAGATCACAGCACTGCCCCCACAGGCTTGTACAGTAGGCACTAGGCGTGATGGGTGTATCACTTCACCTGCCTCTCTTCTTACCCTGATGCGCCCATCACTCTGGAACAGGGTCAATCTATACTCATCAGACCAAAGATTCTCATTGGGGTTAAGGTCTATGGTGGCCAGTCCATGTGTGAAAAAGACATCTCATGCTCCCTGAACCACTCTTTCCTCATTTGAGCCCCATGAATCCTGACATTGTCATCTTGGAATATGCCCGTGCCATTAAGGAAGAAAAAATCCATTGATGGAATAACCTGCTCATTCAGTATATTCAGGTCGTCAGCTGACCTCATTCTTTGGAAACATACTGTTGCTGAACCTAAACCTTCTCTTCTGCCCCCACAGGCTTGTACAGTAGGCACTTGGCAGAATGGGTGCATCTCTTCACCTGCCTCTCTTCTTACCCTGATGCGCCCATCACTCTGGAACAGGGGAAATCTGGACTCATCAGACCACATGACCGTCTTCCATTGCTCCAGAGTCCAATCTTTATGCTCCCTAACAAACTGAAGCCTTTTTTTCCCAGTTAGCCTCACTGATTAGAGGTTTTCTTAAAGCTACACAGCTGTTCAATCCCAATCCCTTCAGTTCTCTTTGCATTGTGTGTGTAGAAATGCTCTTATTTTCACTATTAAACATACTCCTGAGTTCTACTGTTGTTTTTCTTCCATTTGATTTGGCGAAAGTTTTAAGAAATCGTCATTTACGATCATTAAGGATATTTTTCTGACCACATTATCCTGGAAGACAATGGTTCTCCACTATCTATCCAGTTTTTAGTCATGTGTTGGACAGTTCTTAACCCAATTTTAGTAGTTTCTGCATCAATCTCCTTAAATGTTTTTTTTTTAATTATTACTTAATCCGAATTATTATTATGATTTACAATAAATACATAAAATGTCCTTTGTCTTGTTTTCTGGAAACTTTGAAACATGACTCGGGCAAAAATGCTATTAAGCCAATGATAGGCTACTTTGATAAAACTGCAGTTCTGCACAATCTGCAGAAAGTAAAGAACTCTTACAGCTGAAATGTTCAGAGAAATACATTTAACGTGATGCAAATTTGAAAGTTTCGGGTTGAAAATTCACAGAAGAGGACACATGACCAAATTAAAGTTATAAAACTGTGAAGAAAATGTTCAATTTGCAAGTAAAAAAAACTCTGGGAAAGCATAATGGATAAGGACATTTGGGCTTTCTGCACCAGTCTTTCCCAAATCCTGATGTATTAATATTATATATGTATTTATTTATTTATTTTAAAGAGGAAAAGAAGGGAAATAAAGGGAAAAATTGATAAATATCTAAGTCTGATGTGAATTAAAAGTCAGGTGCAATATACAATGAACTGTGCTTTTCCAATTAAAAAGATTATTTCATAAAAGAAACCCTGAGGAAAAGACAAAAGTTGATGTATAAAAGGCTTCAGAACCCAGGTCAGAAATATCTAAAGCTGTTTTCATCATAGTCTGGTCATAGACGTGTTGTTAAGTGATTGGTTGGAGTCACACAGACACTCCTCGGCACAAACATTTACATGAAAAAATTCTGTGACCGAAACGTTGCAATAAATCACTTTGGAAGTTTGGCCAGTGTGCGGGAATTCTTCTTTTATCATTCTGCAGACTGTGGAAAAAAGAAAACCAAGCATGAATCAAATACTATACAGAAAATCAGGACTTCTCTCACATGCTTTTGCTTGTGAAATGTCATTGTAAAATGACAAATTTTCACCATCCATCATCCTTGAAACAGACCTCTGTAGTGTGGATGTTGAATCCTGGGAAAAGGAAAAGCGACCATCTATCATCTGGTCTTTGATGGTGGTTTAAGTGGGTCCTTGGGTGACAACGTGGTGTCAACTACACTGTCAGCAGATGATGGACAGTTCAGGGCTCGTGCTGCCATGATGGAAGAGCAGGAGCAGCTCTGACACTGTCATCTCTTTTTTTTTTTTTTTTGGAGGAGTAGTTGATCCATTCATTCACACACATCAAATCATACAGAGAAAATATTGTCAACCTTTCTAGTCCTTAACTTCCAAGGTCACAGCCCACCATCCACTCTTTTAAAACTGCTCTTTGAGTCTTTGAGATGAAGAGATCATCACAGTGCGGGCTCTGCACCGCTGAGCACGGCGCCGGCGCTCTCATTACTCTAATACTGAGTCATGCTGGGATTGGCACAGGGTCCAAATTAAAGACTAATATAATCTATAAGGCAGGGCCATGCTTTGGACATAAAGAACACTGACATAAAAAAAAGCGAGATCATATTAAAAAAGTAAGTCATCACACAGAAGTCATTACACCCCCTGTTTTTACAATGACCTATAGATTCAAGGAGTAAAACGAAAAGTCAAATAAACAATGTCTAACAGTACGTGCACACAAATACGTGCTGAAATCATGTGTACAGTGAGAACAAAAATATGACTTCCTCAGACATGTTCACACAAATGATGCAACGAGAAAAAAGAGAAAAAAAAACTCCTGTTGAATTCAAAGATGTGGCACATAAAACTGCTATGGAATATGGGTAAAAGTAGAAAATGATGGCCTAGTGCAGGGGTGTCAAACTTAAATGCAATGTGGACCAAAATTTTAAACTTGGGAGAAGTTGTGGGCAAAACAAGTTTTGGCAACACTTTACTTGATGCCTATGTTTATTCCACATTATAAATACATTTATAATGTCTTATAATGATATTATAGTACTGTATAACTATAGTTATAAACATTCATAAATTACTGCAATACTTTATAACAATAATCATAACACACTATAAAACATTTACTCATCACTTATAAGGTCAGGTATCATAATATGTTATAACTGTTAACAACTCACTGACAGTGCTCACATAGATAATGCATTATACAGATATTTATCATATTCTTATAAACATGTATAACTATTATTATAAACACTCGTAAATTACCATAACTCTATATAACAATGAGCATACATCCCTAAATGTCCAAATTGAGCACTGCTTGTCATTTTCCCACCAGAATGTCATGTGACTCGTTAGAGTTACTACGTCTCAGGTGTGCATAGGGAGCAGGTGTGTTCAAATTTGTTGTACAGCTCTCACTCTCTCTCATACTGGTCACTGAAAGTTCCAACATGGCACCTCATGGCAAAGAACTCTCTGAGGATCTTAAAAGACGTATTGTTGTGCTACATGAAGACGGACAAGGCAACAAGAAGATTGCCAACACCCTGAAACTGAGCTGCAGCACAGTGGCTAAGATCATCCAGCGTTTTAAAAGAGCAGGGTCCACTCAGAACAGGCCTCGTGTTGGTCGTCCAAGAAGCTGAGTGCACGTGCTCAGCGTCGCATCCACATGCTTTCTTTGAAAGATCAGCGCAGGAGTGCTGTCAGCATTGCTGCAGAGATTGAAGAGGTGGGGGGTCAGCCTGTTACAGCTCAGACCATACACCGCACTCTACATCAAATTGGTCTGCATGGCTGTCACCCCAGAAGGAAGCCTCCTCTGAAGCAGTGCCGATTCTAGGGTGTGATGGGGCCCCAAGCAAAAAATTTGCAAGGGGCCCCTCTGACAAGTGTTGACATAATAATCTGAAATTGACAAAAAAGGTCAGACACTCAAACTTTAAAAAAAAATATATTATTATTATTGAATATTTTGAAAGTTGTGCAAAAACAGGGAAAACTGTTTGAATGGATTACATCATTAAAAACTATTTACAGCAAAAAAAAAAAAAAAAAAAAAAAAAAAAAAAAAAAAAAATATGTCAAACAAAAGATCAACAGAACAATGCAACTTTTAAAAACAATATGTGTGTTTTTACCAAAACAGTAGCCAGGACTTCACCTTTGTTATCAAAGTTTATGTTTGGGGCTTATTTAAGTTGTAAATATTCTCCAAAATTATCTTTTTTCGCCCCCTGAAGGGTAGCCCCTCTTCATCTTGCGTTGTTGTTGTCAGTTTGATTGACAAACTTCAGTAAAGTAACGGCCTGTAGCATTGCCCGGAGGATGACGTGGGGCCCCTTTAGGGGGGTATCCGTAAAAGATGTCATTGCAATTTGGCCACTAATTGTTTGATGTGGATCATGGGGTTAATGGTCACTGCAGTTGCTACATCTTAGACATTACTGTGGAGTCAAGTTCGTCAGCCCTCGGGGGCCCCCTATTGATTCGGGGCCCCAAGCAGCTGCCTGCCTCGCCTGTTGGCAAGCGGCGGCTCTGCTCTGAAGTACACAAGAAAGCCCGCAAACAAGTTACTGAAGACATGTGAACAAAGCACATGGATTACTGGAACCATGTCCTATGGTCTGATGAGACCAAGATTAATTTGTTTGGTTCAGATGGTCTCAAGCATGTGTGGCAGCGACCAGGTGAGGAGTACAAAGATAAGTGTGTCATGTTCTACAGTCAAGCATGGTGGTGGGAATGTCATGGTCTGGGGCTGCATGAGTGCAGCAGGTGTCAGGGAGCTACATTTCATTGAGGGAAACATGAACTCCAACATGTAGTGGGCAGTTCCCACTCTTGCGCAGGCCAAAGAATTTATTCATGAGCTTATTGATTACACTTCATTTTATTCTATTCATTTCAAAGGAAGTGTGTTTGCTGCACTAGAATATAGCCATTGTGATGTTATTGCCCATAGAAATGAGCTGAATGACAGGTAATTGCATCACGAGTTGGAGTTTTGGTTGTACGCCATGTTTTACACGTTTTGAGGATGGGTTTGTAAAATTCAGAGCTGTTTGCTAAATAAACTGTGTCTGAAAAAGATGATTTTTTTGTGTGATATTTTTAAATCAAGCAACTTGAGGTAGAGCTAAATCTTGAAACGAGTTTTAATGTGATGAAATTACATTAACAGTTGTTTTAACAGTAAATCACTCATTTTAGGATTCTCAGATTAATTAATACAAAATTGAAACGTTCATGCTTTTTTTTTTTTAGATCTAACATAGTTTTAAATGCGAAAAATAAGTAACAAAAAAACATTAAAACAAGATATTTATTAAGCATTTATTAAAGTATGATTTTAAATCTTGGCAAGTGCGAGATCATTTGCAGTGTTGGCTCCCTCTAAACAATTTGATAAGTGCAACGCTGCCCATAATCATTACATTCATGAATCCATTCATACAATAAAATAAACATCTTACACTAAGAAGTCTGTACCTCAGCTTATTATCAGGCAAATGAATAACTGTCATTTAAATATTATAGTTTTCTCTCCCTCCCCCTCACTTCTCCTTTATTCATTCCTTGTCGCTCTACCACTCCCTTCTTTATTCAGACTGAAACATTAGTCCATGATGACAAGCCATTTGTCAAAATAACACTTTTATTGCTATTACTAAACCATATTATTCTCCAATTATAACTTCCATACTTGTGACATTTGCACAGCCATTTATCCTTCAGCTTGAAATTAGCGGTTAACAAATCACCGGGCTCGTAAAAGTGCCTAACTAGGCCTGATGTGACTGAGCTTAGGGCTTTTTATGTGACACAGTCATAAAAATGGATGTATATTTCTTATTGCTCCCCAGAGAGATGCTGCGAAGGTTTGATTGACTGGCTCCAGAAATACATTTTTGTCTTACTCTGCTGCTGTCTGCATTGTTATATAACCCGGCTTCTCGCAGACAAGTTTGACATTGGTGAGGTCTGAGAGCTGGGGTTGAACTTTTTCAAAGTGCGCTGCCTACCTGAGGAACAGCCGAGCCCTGGGGTCAGACACTCAGACGCACAGACAGGTGCTCAAATATTCCTGAGTGGATTCCAACGGGCCAAGCAAGGCCAGAATCCAGAGTATGCTTCGATTTTTCTTCATGTTGTAGTTTAGCTTATGTGTTTTTTCCTCAACTCCCATCCCATCTTATTTTAAACACAGAGAGGTGAGCCGTCCTCTTATACCCAGGGCTAATGAAAATGGCATGAGACCAGCTCTAACTATAAAATGCTGAATGACTTTGAGTCCCCAGGTAGCTGAACTTCACCATCTCACCTCATTTATCCCTCTTTAGGCCAAAGGTTACCAAACTCTTGCAGCATTAAAGAACATAAGAAGGAAGTGTAAATGCTCAGGGATTGGTGCTCTTGAACCAAGAATAAACTTAAAGCATTGTTAGGTCTTCATTTACTTTTTCTGAATTAAAGACACTATGAGGAGTTTCTAAGTCATCTTGAAAAGGTCTAATGTCTGAATAAATGCCTGATTATAATCTACAATTTAAAATGAGATTATCAGCACAAAAATTGGTTCTATCTGAGCTTCCTGATCATGTCAGGCCGGAGTAGATTGATTTATAACGAGTCAAAGTCACAATGAAAACACAACGCCGGCTGACAAAGCTTAGCAGTGAGAAGAGAGGTCTGTGTTTTTCTCAGCTAAAAACAATTTCTGTAATTATTTAGTAGTAGTAGTTGTAGCATAACTGTCTGAAAAAAAAGGGCCAGAAGATCAGAAGAAGCCAAAAAGGAGAGTGATAGAGCATGGGCTAAAGGCTAAATCACAGCCTAGAGGCTAAATCACAGGATAAAGATTTAGTCACATGCTAAAGGCTAAATCACAGGCAGGAGGCTTAGTCACAGACTAAAGGCTATATTATAGGCCAAAAGCTTAACCACAGACTAAAGGCGTAAGCATGGGCTAAAGGCGTAAGCACAGACTAGGCTGTTTGTGATAATGTCCAGCAGTTATTCTGCAGTGATCTGTCCAAACCTGAGAGTCTCACAATTAAAGGTCAGGTTATGTTTCTTTGCTTGGTGAGGCTGGAGTTGTTAGATGAGCACTGGTAGAACATTCACTAAAGCCTCGTTTCCACCAAGCGGATCGGTTCAGTTCGTCTCGGTACGGCACGCATTTTGTGGCGTTTCCATAGACTAAAACCGGGACGGGTCCCCTTATAAGCGACCCATACCGCTCCACTTTTCAGTACCCCTCCTTTGGGGTGCCAAGCCGCTCCAAACCGACCCCAGGGGTGGGGCTATAATCACTGCAGTACGTTGTACGACACTCAAACCCGCACGCAGTCTTTCCTGAAACAAAGCTTCATTGCGTTATGGAATAAAGAGCCACATGCTGATCACAAAGTAGAAGAGTTGCTGGATGTCCTCCATCTTTCTCTTTGTTTACAATGCCGCAAATTTCTTCTTCGTTGTATTTATTAGCGGGGTACACTGTGTAGCACTCATAGCGCTGCAGTGACGTCACGTTGTTACGTAGCTGACGCGGCTCTCGACATCCGGCCCATCAAGCAGGGTACGGTTGGCTGTGGAAACACTCACAGGATCAGGCTTTACTGATCTGACCCTTACCAAACTGCACTGATCCGTACTGGACTGCCTGGTGGAAACAAGGCTTAATGTTACATGACATGTCTCAGGGTACCTGGCTGTAAGTGTCACTTAACATAGCCAGCTGTTAAACTACACTACAAACTCACAAAGTTTGCTTGTTGTCATGTTACAAACAACAGGGCTACATGACTGAAAACTGATAAATACATTATATCATTGCATTGTATCTGGTTAAAAGTCTAAGAGTGCAGATAGCCTCGTGATTTTAGTCGCACTTCATGAAGTAAGCCCTCGTGTGGGCAGCCCGGGTTGGAATCCAGCCTGTGGCCACTTTCCCGCATGTCATTCCCCCAACTCTTACCCCGTTTCCTACACTATCACTGTCCTCTCCTATCCTATCCAATAAAGACCCAAAATGCCCAAAAATTACTTTAAAAAAAGGGAAACAAAAAAGTCTGGACTCTGTGGTGGCCAATCCAAGAGTTAAACAGTTGTCTCATGCTCCCTGAACCACTCGTTCCTTGGATGTTTTCTCTGTTTGATGCCAATGATTTGACTCTTTTTAAGCAGACTAACATCTTTTCCACGACCACAGGATGTGTCTATCTCCAAGGTTGTTTAAGAAATGAGAAGTTACTCATTACATCATCTGGGGTTAAATAACTTGTTGCCAGCTGAAAGATAATCACCCATGCTTGAATTATCCAATGGGAGGCTGGTACTTATTTGCTTAGTTAAATTTGTTTTTTTGCCAGGCAGTGTGTATTTTGAAATACCTGTGTATATTGAACATACATAAAGCTGCCACAAAGAGATCAGAGACACATTATAAAGCTGGAAACAGGTCATAATATTCCTCATGTGGATGGCTGTGATGGGGCTGTGGGTGATGTCACACGTATAAACAAGCTGCTGTAGATATCAGAGTCTCTGCTGCGTCTTCATTTTGATTGGTTTCTAGAGCTCGATGTGTCTGGGGAGCAGTGATCACAAAAGTTGAACTTTCAGCGTGTATTTCTCTCTTCCAAAGCTGCTATTTTTGTAAACATTGATCATATTAAACACCCTTTTTAGCAGCTGCATTTTGAAAACAGTTGTTTGTAGATTGTGTGAATAGATCAGTGGTTTTCAGAGCAGCTGCAGTTGCTTTCAGCAGACAATCACAAACTTGCTTCATCAGCTGATCGAGGTTACGTTTGGGTTCACTGGCAACGCACGGTGAGGTTTTGTTGCCAAAAGCAACCGTAGCATGCAAACAGGCACAGACTGCTCCAATAAATTATGATTTATTTATTTATTTATGTTATACTCTTTGAGATGAAGCAAATTATATAATTCGTGTGCACTATCAGTGGATTCTGACACGACTGCATGTGCCAATTTGTTTTGTACGGAGCATGCGATAAAATGGGACAGCAGGCTCGCCTTTGAGAGGACAATTTATGTGCTTGTTAGCTTTCAAATCCTGTTTTATTTAGATGCACAAATCTGGCAAAAGCATGAACTCAAACACGGAGCCTCTGGGAGGAGGGGCCGGCGCCAAGTGGTACACTTCCAATCAGCTCTCTTGATGAGCCTTTGCAAAACAAACACCAGACAAAAGCATATGTGTAATTCACTTTTTGATTCCATTACTCGCTTTTGATTCCATATCGTCCCTGACTGCGAGGAGAGGAAATGGTTAAATTAGTTTTCCCGAGCTTGTTTTGTATTTCTCATCTGCATATGGCAGCTTGAATGAACTCAGAGGCACTTGAAATGTTTATATGCGTTTCATTTGTGCAGACTCAAAGAGAGCAAGGCCTGTTATAAGTAGCAGCTGCAGTAATTGCTCCAAGTGTTTTGTCCCCCCCCCCCTGCAATTTAAATGAAAGGTGCATTTAACTTTTATCAGCAAATAGAAAAAAAACAGCTTCAGAGCAAAGAGGCAGGCATGTTTAGATGCCAAGATGTACTCAGAAGAGTTTTATTTACGTTAACAATGAATATATTGAAAAGAAACCCTTTGATTGAAAAGGAGCCAGCGTCTGTGAATTGTAAATGTCTCACTTCAGGCTCAAGGGAAAACCAAAGCATTAGCTAAGATGCCTGTATACAAACATGCATCAAAAGATGGAGACAGAACGCCACATTAGATAAATCACATATACGCTTGATGCTCACAATAAGCACCGCAAACTCGTCAACCCTGCAAGTAAAGCTACAGGTAGACACTAAAGAGAACAGGCACTAGTGATGTGTCGTTCGTAGACGATTTGTTCAAATGAATGAATCATCTGGGTGAACGAACTGCACCGAATCACTTACTTGAAAAGCTAAACCTGCAAGTTAAACTACAGGCAGACATTTAAAGAAAGCAAGCACTAGTAATGTGTTGTTCGTAGACGATTTGTTCAAATGAATGAATCATCTGGGTGAACGAACTGAACCGAATCACTTACTTGAAAAGCTAAACCTGCAAGCTAAACTACAGGCAGACATAAAAGAGAACAAGCACTAGTGATGTGTCGTTTGTAGACGATTTGTTCAAATGATCAAATCATCTGGGTGAACGAACTGAACCGAATCACTTGCTTGAAAAAATGTGTTCATTTATGAACTGCAGTTACGCTCCCGTCTCCTGTCTCCTGTCTCTGTTTCTCTTGACCATTGGAGCTGCCCAAGTATGTCAAGTACTTGAACAAATCGCAAACTGAAAGTTAGAGACACTGTTCAGTGACTGAACTGGAGCTCAGGATTATTCACCACCTGACATTCTCAGTATGATCCCGAGCAAAACTGAGCATTTGGCATTGTTTCAACTCATAAAATTTTGACTGCAGAGAATAACTGAACAATTCGGTGAATGAATCTTCCGAACGAATCACTTTACTGAACTGATTCTAATGATTCAGTTCACTGAAAAGAACTGCTTTGCTCATCACTAACAAGCACAGATGAGGACACTGTACAGTTTATATATGTCTGCTCCTTAAAACTTGAATCACTTTCTTCAGGAGCTGTTGAATCCAGAGCTGAAATAAATAATAAAAATGAAAAATCTGGTTTGGATGCCTGATCAGAAACTCACTAAAAAATATTTTAATTGGTTTGATTTAATTGTTTCTGCTCCTCGTCATCCTCAGGCCAATGACTTGTTGTCACGTTTCAAACAACAGCTCTACATAACTGTTGAGAAGAATATCACCTCATTCACCTGTATCCAGTAAAAAGTCGTCTTGCATAAAGAAAAGTAGTGTTGAAACTAAGATCTGATCTCCATTCATCTTTGAAAACAAATACATGTGACATTTAATCTTTTTCTTCTTCTCACAGCCACTTTGATTAAATTTGTAATGAGAAAAGATAAAACTTTTTTCTCCTTTGCAACTGGGACAATGGATTATTTCATAGTTTGATACGTATGATTTTTAAATATGTTTGAATATATTTTTGTAAACTTGTATGACTCAATAAATACACCTTGAAAAACCCTTAAATGTTGACTTTAATCAAATAAATGATGCCAACTGGTTCCATCAAAATGCTTTAAGTTGGTTGAAAGAAATAGTTTTGAATTCAACTTAACTGTGCTCATACACTAAAATAAATAAGTAAATAATAAACACTGTGAGCAGTTTGAAAGCAGTCCACTGTAAACAGATTCTGCTCATAGCCACTTTAATTGAACTACTTATATTGACTAGTTCTATCAAACTGTATTAGATGAGTTTAAACCAATACTTTCAGGGTTGACTAAGTTTAACTTACAATTATTGCTTTTAACCAACTCAATGCATTTAGATGGAACTAGTTTACATAACACAATTAAGGTCAATCTTTCATTTTCCAGCATTGCACACTGAAACATAAACCCTGTGGTGCATAGTGGTCACTACAGTGGACACCTATTTAAAAGTTATTTACTCCTAAATTCAATGGTTCATGTGGTGGAAATTCATATTAACCTGTGTCAGGATATTTTTATTCTTCTTAGGGCCTGAAAAAAATGTTTTCAATTTTTTTTCTTAAAATATATATATTTTGAACATGTTATAGACAAACATTTGAGGGTGAAAAAGCGCATAAACTATAAATTAATCAGTGTTAAAATGGATGAAAGATAGTTAAAAAGTTTTGCAAAACATTAAAAAAAAAGATTATTCATGAAATTACCAAAGAAAAAAGGGAAAAAAAGACGTCGAAGTAAAAAAAAGTCATATTTACATTAAGTTCACGCTGTTTTATGTTGAATGCTCGGTTACAAATATTTGAAAAAAAACTAGAAAACTATTTTTCATGCCTTAAGACAAATAAAAACACCCAAGGGAAAAATCCTGACACTGACTTAAAATCAGAAAACCAAAAATGCTAAAAGTTCTTTATTATATCAACTACAATTCAAGGAAAGGGCAGTGTGGTTTAAAAAAATAGCACATCAGGAAATAAAAAAAAGCTTTCTTTCCTGTTTGAATTGAATTTCCTGAGCAGCATGAAGGCAATCTTTAATAATTTTACTTGATATATTTGACCTGGTTGAACTCGCCCCGGTCTCCCCTACTGATGTAATTTACTGTATTCTAAAAAACTGTACTTTCATCCTCCTTAAATGCAAAAGTGGATGGAAATCACTCCTTGTTTTGCACCTAACTCCTACTTAAGGACCTGTCACATCCCCCAAGTCCCCTCTCAGACCCTCAGGCTTCTGCGCTTTCAGGAGTGACGCACAATCACTGTGCACTGTGCTTCAGCTCATCTACACATGTAGTAGGAGAGTGTAACAGGCTGTGAACGCGCCCTCTAGCCGCACACTGAGGATCTGCAGCCTCTCAGTGTTTGACTCCTCTCTGTAGCTTCCTCTCATGTCACTGCTGCTTGTATGTGCAGACGCAGCCAATCTCTTCCTCATGACGCCACCGAGGCTGGGCTCAGCGGGCTTCCATCATAATATTTAACACACACACACCCTGGATGAGCACTTGGAAGGAAGACAAGGCAGCGTGAAGGGAAGGGGGGGGAGAACAAATGACAAGCGGGATCCCTGCACCTGCCGGCCAGTCTCTCATTTGACTCAACGAGGCTCGAAGCGGGACGGAGCATCCGAGCATCACAGCGGCGCAGCAGCGGATCACCTGTTCTTTTCACGGAATTTCCTCCTTCCTCTTCAGACATCGGGTCATATGAAGCACTAAGACGGCTGTGTTTGTGGACTACATCTTTCTTTCTCGTTACTTTTCACCCCTTGATGATGGCACATATGACATCTCACTCCGTGCGTCTTTAAGTAGGTCCGAGGGAGAATATACGCGCTTTTAAACGCGACACCCCTCATCCTCCCTCCTTCCTGTTAACGATTTATTTAGTGCTCCGTCCTCCTGACACTGTATCCTATTCAACAAGGCAATGAATGAATGAAGAGCACTGCTTGAGCCGCTGCCAGAGAAGTGTCCACAATGTGTCGGTGCGTCCACCTGCAAGGGAGCGAGGAACCGGGACCATTTTAGGGGAAATGAAGCGCAGATAATCATGGAGTTTTTAACCTAAGCTGAAACGCAAAACATGCGCAATGATCAGAGTAAAAATCCAAACTAACATCACTGCTTGGTCATCACATAACACAGCTGGACATCAATGTCGGTGGCGTAAGGTGCGCTGCGCTTAAAGCTAACTGTGTCACTAAGAAAAGAGATTATAAAGATGATTTTGTTTCGTAAATTCCGGGTGTTGATACTCATGGTGTTTCTCGTGGCGTGCACCATGCATATTATGATTGACTTGTTACCGAAGCTGGAGAAGAGAGCAGCCGGAGCGGAGAGCGGGGACGGCGGCTGTCAGTGCGCTCACCACCCGGGCGGAGAGGCGCAGGGCTGGGGGAAACAGCGCGCCAGGTCGGCGGCTGAAGCGGGCTGGCCTAACAAACACACACTGAGGATCCTGCAGGATTTCAGCAACGAGCCCAGCTCTAACCTAACATCGCATTCGCTGGAGAAGAACACGGCGGCGGAGAGTCTCCGGAGGGCAGGACTGTTAGCGGGGAAGGCGGGGGAGCACAAGCCGCTCATCGGAGACGCGAGCGGGAGCAGGACCGTCCCAGCCCACGGGGTCTCCAGACTCTCTGCTCTGTTCGGGCATCCTTTCTACAAGATCGAGCTCCCTCCTCTTACGGATGATGACACTTTATTTAACGTCAACACAGACATCAGGTTTTATCCAAGAGCAGCAGGGAACCAAGGATGGTAAGCTGCTGGAGATTTATGCAACTTAAAGCTTCACAAGTGGGACAAACTAATTCTACTATTGACAGGTTGTTTAGAAGTGCAAAAGTGCATGTTTGCTCCATAAAAGTATGAATGTGATTTATTTGACATTCATTCTGGGAATTTATAGGCTTTATAAATAGATCCTGCTAATGTTTAATAATGATTTTCAGTTTGCCACCCCCTGCCTAACATCCATTCAGACCAACATATCATTGATCCATCAGTCTGACTGTTCCCTCCATCATGCATCCCTACTCAGCTTCCCCACTTTCAATGCCACTCCACCTTTTGAGAAACTTCATTTGTCATTGCACATGTTTCAGAGCAACAAACTTAAATTTCAGTTTCATCCCATCAAAGAAACATAAAAAGACAGTGACATATAACAGGGGGAGGACAGGAGCAGGGCAAACTGTGGGACAGTCAGCGAGCGCAGCGCCCCGTTTCATTACACTGAGAAAAATAAATCTAGGGAAAAGTAATTGAATCCCTGAAATCAACCATAAGAACTCAAGTTAGTGTCTTCACACAAATATGAATAATAGTATTGAAGTCAAAAATATGTGTTCAATATGCAAGACATGATTTTTTCTTCAGAACATGAACAATTTAAGCAACATGAGGCAAACTTTGAGTTCATCCACACAACAAGACGCAATTTTGTTATCTTTACTGTTTCATTTGATGTTTCTGGAACCAGAAACTGAACTTAATTCCTTATCATACTTTGTTACCATGAGTGAGGAGGGCACACGGTGGACATGAGAGCCTGCTGTACATGGATGGATCACACAGGTGGCACAAGCTGTCCAAGCTGGTGTAGACCGGCTGCCTCCACTAAACTGTGTGGATATGCTGCCTACACTATTTAAGGAATAGACCTGCTATCTATGCTACATGGCGTCGCTAAGCTACACCCAACAGTGTAGAGCGGCAAATCCTTTATGGTTCATGTTAATGATATAATTAAGCTGGTATTACTCAAAACTTCATTACAAACAGCTAAAGATAAAGTAATTCATACAAAGACTAGTTTTGCTTAATTTACTTAAACTTAAGTTACTTCCTTGGATTTTATTTTTCATGAAAAAAAAAGAAAAAAGTGGTTTAGACAAAAAGCAATCTTGCTTCAGCAACATAAATGAAATATGCAAGAAGTTGCCTTTTTTTATTAAGTAGATCCACCAGAATTTTTTTTTTTTCAGTGTAGATGAGAAAGGAGTACAAGAGGGAGGAAGAGGGGAAAAAAAACATGAATATCAGACGAGGCTCCTCCAGGGGGTCACAGAGTAGTTTTAGGGAAAACAAAACTCCTCAGCACATAAGCAAAATAATAACTTATTACTACAAAACTCAAAGATTTAGACATGTGGGATGGGAAAGAGTGTCAGGGAAGGAAGGTGTCACAGCACAGACACTGAGATCACACCCCAGCTTTATTTTACACCTAAAAATGGATATCATTTTTTAATTTTAGTCATAAAAGGTTACAAAACCATACATGTTAAATAAAGGACACTTTTGCAGCAAAACTTCTTTCCAGGCTCCCACTCTCCTTTCTCCTTCATTTTTCAGGCACAATGAAGAAGGAAACGAAGAAGAGGAGGAGTTTAGTCCAACCGGAGAGGTGACATCAGAATCTTACCCAAACTGGTTACGCTTCCATATCGGCATCAACCGCTACGAGCTGTACTCCAGACACAGCGCGGTGCTGGATGCGTTACTGAAGGACCTGGTCACACAGCGCATCACCAGTGTGGGTGAGTCTGACATGAAGAGTGAACATGTGTGTAACAAAGGAGCTCATTGGCTCTTTGAATGACTTACACTTCATTGATAATCAAACATATTTAGCAAACACATCACAGTGTGTGCTTGAGTGCAATCATGAATGCATGTTCCCCTCGTAAACTCATGCAGGAAACACCACAGTTGTAAGAAGTTCAAATGAGGCAACATTAGGGTGACCATATTCTGTTTCTTTGAAAAGAGGAAACAATATAATCAGTCACATACAAATATGGCATGTTCTAGTCTTTAATAGTTATTGACTCAAGTTCTGTAGGAACACAAGTATTCAGATGTTTAACAAAATAAAAAATAATCACCTCTCTTAAGTCTGACACTTACACCTTAGTTAGGAAAAGTGAGGTAGAGAACCATTCTTCAAGATAATCTCCCAATTATCAGTTACGTAAAAATAGAAATAATGCCTCAAAATATTGAACAAAAAGAAAAAAGAGAGGTAGCCTTTTCTTCAATGTTTTGTTGTGGCAATATTGGCTTGCATGTTGACTGCATATAGTCTTATTATACAGTCTATGCTTGCAGATCGTTGGAACCATTATTAGCCACAGAGACATAAGTTCCAGCTTTGCAAACTGTACATTCTGCCTCCTATTTGTCCCGAACCGGACGAAAACAGGGGAACTTTTTTCGCATTTCATCAGTGAAATGACATTTGCGTTTCGGTATTTTCTTTCTGTTGGAGTGTTCTCTGGCAGTGTGTTTACCTACCTGTCAGCCTGAGTGAGTGAGTGTGGAGCGCCTCTGTACTGATTTGTGAATGAATACATGTTCCGGGGTTGGGCTCAAACTCCATCTCTCAGAGCGTGTTTCTAAAGGAACCATTCAACGTGAATGATAAATACACTGTTCTGTGACGCGCTCAAGCAAGGCAAGATCAAAAACCCGGACAGGCCGGACAGGCTCTTAAAAGAGGACATGTCCGGGCAAAAGAGGACGTATGGTCACCCTAGGCAACATGTTGTGTGTAGGAACAGTGCAGAGCACAAGACTTGCACTGCACCCGGAAGTAGTGAAGATTTCCAAATATAGTAGTTCTGCTTCTTTTGACTCACAGCAAAGTGCACACTGTAAAAAATTAAAATGTAAGAACGTCTCCATGCCTTATTGTTAATAAAAAATAGTCTTTTCAGTCTGTATATGAACCATATTTGACTGAAAAGTCCAGAAACATGTTTTATTTCAAGATACTTAAAGACAAAAATGATGTCTGAATTGCTTGTAATGTTAATAATCTGCCTATGGGATAAGAAAAGATTGCTTGTCAAGTTTCTTGAAATTCAAGTCTTAATACAAGAGATCCTTTTCTTAAAGCATTGGCAGATTTTTTTTCCATATTACGAGCAATTCAGACCTCATTTTTCAAGACATTTTTCTGGACTGGTTGATACATGAGTTCCAAGACCTCTATCTCATCAAAATGAAAAAGAGTTTCTTTAAAAACCTGTTAAAATATTTTTAAAAACATATTCTACCACCTTCAGGATTGTCATATCACTACAGTCAGCTGAAGTTGTATTTTGGCATTTTTCAAAATGTCAGCTCTCATGGAATCATCCACTAACATATTTTCAGAAAAAATCATTGCTTAATTTTCAAGAATAACAACGAAGTAGTTACTTTTTCTTTTTGAATACGTGTTTTCTGCATGAGATAAATGCATTTCTACTAAAAGATACTTGAATGAAATAGATAAAATATTATGCAAAATTGCCCAGAGTGTTAAGTGTTATACAAGAAATACGTCATGAATAAATAAAAAAAGAAATATTTTTGGTGGATTTTTTTTAAAAAGGGTTAATGAACATCTCAGTTCCAAAAAATTAAAAAAATGGGACTATTTTTTTTTTTTTTTTTGACAGGGTTCAGTCTAAGAATATATTTCCTACTAAAAATAAGACATAAACACTTGCTTCAATTTCAGGTTTTTTTTTTTCTTTTTTGCGGTGCACCGTCCCGTTCCACAAAGTGTTTTTTTTTTAAGCTAGCAAAAGTTGAATGCAAATCAAAGTAAAAAAAGAGGATTCCATACTGCAATATAAAAAGTGAAATTACTCACATTTGGATAAAAGGAAAGGTCAAAACTGTTAAATCAAATGACATTTTATCGCTCCTGTTAGTTTTGACAGATCCGGAAAAATGACTCAATCACCACAGGAGACCTCAGCAGACTTTACACCGACAGGAATCAATACTTCTCTGATAAATATCACAAATAACTGAATTCTTGCGCTTGTAAGTCACACACTGAAATCTTTCAAAATGCGTCTGTACTAAGTAGACTCTGCACTCACAAAAGTAATGCACAAACACTGCTGCGTCACACTTACTGGAAATCACATTTCACAACCGCTCACAACAGAGATGCATGATATTGGGAGGAAATGATATTGCAATGCTTATGTTTCCTGAGATAATTGTTACAGCATTTTTTCAAGTTGCTGCTTCACTCTGTCCAGCTGAATTCTCCCTGAAATGATGAGAACAGACTCTCACACAACTGCCTCTGAACACTTTAAGTTTACAAAGAGTCTACATACACAGGCTGAGCAGATGCACAGTGGCTCACAGTTTGTCCACCTCCTGCTTTTTGCCTTTTTTGACAGCTCAAACAATCAACATAAAGTAACGTGTTGAGAGCATAGACTGTTTAATCAGTGGTCGCTGTGACAGTCAACTCTAACTGAGGTCTCCACAAAAACTGCTCCCCCTGGTGAATGGCTGCGGTATAGGTCATAAACCCCGCCTCCCGATGCATTCCAGATGAGAGGTGGTAAAACTTAAAAAAAACTATTACACCTCATAGAAATGTTTCTCATATCCTTACGCTGCAGTGATATGAAGATGTTATTTGGTTGAATTTTGTTCAAGTCCTCTTTTTTTCTGAGGAGTTGGTTTTCCATTAGTTATTCAGTGTTAAAAGTCAGGTTATAGGTTTCATTTTATGATGATTGACAGCTGCTGTTTGTGAGCAGTTTTAATCAGGGATATAAGAAACTTCAGGAAAGAGAGCCAAAAAGAGATAAGACCGTGGAATCATACAGCGTAGGAAGGGGGGGGCATGAAATAAACAATAAAAAAGAGCAAAGATCAAAACTTAGAGCTGAAAAACAAACAGAGAGCTGGATCTGACTGAAAACAAAGCTGAACACTCAGATCTGGAAGCTGCTGCCTTTAACCCTGAAAGTGTTGAATAAAACTCCTTATGTGATATTAACTGTAAACAAACAGTCACATTGTCCAAATCCCTGCTCTGCTCTAGTGATGGGCAAAGCAGTTCCTTCCAGTGAACTGAATCATTAGAATCAGTTCAGTGAAATGATTTGTTCAAAAGATTTGTTCACCGAATCGTTCAGTACTTCTCCGCTGCTCTGCCTGCCAGTCAAAATGTACGTTTATTGAGCTGAAACAATGCCAAACGCTCAGATTTGCTCGGGATTGTACTGAGAATGGCAGGTGGTGAATAATCCTGAGCATCCGTTCCCTGAACTGTGTTTCACTCTTTCAGTTCGCGACACATATATTTTCGCAACACCTTAATATTTACGACTTCATCAACTTTGGCGACACGAGAGGGAGATGTAGGGGCGGGCTAAAGCGAGACAACCGACTCTGTCCTGTTCGTTGAGTCATTACTATCATTGTCATAAATGTGTGAGGGGGGGAGGGCTTGGGCAACTCTAACAGTGAAGAGAGATGGAGACAAGAGACAGGAGAGAGGAGCACAACTGCAGTTCATAAATGAACAAATCTTTTCAAGTAGGTGATTCGGTTGAGTTCGTTCACCCAGATGATTCGTTCATTTGAATGATTCGGTCATTTGAACTATTTGTTCACGAACGACACATCACTACTCTGCTCCACTCACATTCACCGCTCCCTCGACCACTCTTGCTGCACATCACTCTGCCCGACCCTGATTACAGAGCTCTGAGAAGGTGAAATAATTGTGAGAGTTGTTGCATGTAGTGTGTTCAACCATCAGTAATGTGATAGGACGTAGACAGGCTCAAACGTGTTTCATAATTATGTGATATAAAAATGCACATGTGTAAATAGCAACAATGATACTGAAACAATATATAGTGCAGCCTTAAATAGTTTTGGGTTTTGAGTAGGGCTGAACAATTTTAGAAAAAGATCTTATTGTGATTTTTCTGGAAGATACAGTGATTTCAATAGGATTCACGATTTTCTTTAAATCAAGCTTTTGTGAAGTTTTCGCAATGTGCAATAACATTTACAAACTTGACAGAAAATTACATCAAACAGTTGAAACATCTAAAACTTTTACTGTAATGTGAGGATGAAAATGAAAACTGAAGGTTAGAACTGTTTCAAACTTTTAAATGAAAGGTCAATATTTTAATATAAAAAGTGAAAAATTTGAGAAATAAAGACACAATTCTGAGATAAAAAGTCCAGATTTTGAGATGAAACTTCTTAAGTTTAAGAAATCAGTTTAAGATTACGTGAAAAGAAGTCCAAACTTTAGCTTTTTTTTTTTTTTTTTAAGATATTTTTTGGGCTTTTCTGCCTTTAATTGGATAGAGGAGGACAGTGGATAGAGTAGGAAAGGGGGAGAGAGTGGGGAATGACATGCGGGAAACAGGCCACAGGTGGGAATCGAACCCGGGCCACCCGCTCGAGGGCAAACCTCATGGTGCGCAGCCACATCCACTAGGCCATCTCCGCCCCCAAACTTTCTCATTTAAGGTCAAAATTTTAAGATGACAAAAGTTTACGTTTTGAAATAAAGGCAGTTTTTGAAACAAAAAGTTGAATTTTTGATAAAGAAAGTCAAAATTCTCAGATTTAAGTCAAAATTATGAGAAATAAATACAGAGGCCAGAAAAATAAAAAAGTAAAAAGAAGATTTTTCGATAATTTGTCAAATTTTGACTCTTCTCAAAACCAAACACCTATTCCTGCTTTCTCTAAACCAGATTTTTTTAAAGTGGATTTTTAGTTATAAAAACTGAAGAACAGAAAGAACCATCTTTGACTCTTAACTTTTAAAAATGATGTTGTGCAAAATATCCTTAATTGTGTCAAGTTAAATAAGATAAAATCAACAACAATCTGAAAGAAAAAAAGATTTTTCCCAACAGTCTCACACTCAAGACAGGTGTGTGTGTGAAACTGCTGATACAAAATTCCAAAATGAAATTTTGAGAAATAAAGACACAATTCTGTGACAAAAAGTCAAGATTTTGAGATGAAACTTCTTAAGTTTAAGAAATCGGTTAAAGATTACGTGAAAAAAGTCCAAACTTTCTCATTTAAGGTCAAAATTTTAAGATGACAAAAGTCTACGTTATGTAACACAGGCAATTTTTGAAATAAAAAGTTGAAATTTTGACACAAAAAGTCAAAATTCTAAGATTTAAGTCAAAATTATTAGAAATAAATACAAAATTTTAGGATAAAAGGCAATAAATAAATAAATAAATAAATAAAAATAAGACTTTTCGGTAAGTTGTTAAATTTTGACTCTTGTCCTGAATCTAAAACATGTTCCTGCTTTTCTAAACAGGACTTTTAAAGTTTATTTTTAGTTATAAAAACTGAAGAACAGAAAGAACCATCTTTGACTTTTAACTTTTAAAAATGATGTTGTGCAAAATATTCTTAATTGTGTCAAGTTAAACAAGATAAAATCAACAACAATCCCTAAGAAAAAAGGATTTTTCCCAACAGTCTCACACTCAAGACAGGTGTGTGTGAAACAGCTGATACAGCAGATTCTCTCTCAGTCAGGAGTAGGAAAAAAATCGCGGCTTTGGCGATCACATGATCATGATGTCTGAAATTGCGATTTCGATCAAAAAACAATTCAATGTTCAGCCCTAGTTTTGAGGTATGTTGACGCCACCTGACAGTTTTATTTTCTTTGCATCCAAAGATGATTTTTCTCCTCTTTCTTTTCCATCCCTCTCTTTTGCATCCTCCCTCTCCATTCAACACATTTAGCAACACTAAGTGCATGTACTGAATCAAAGGATGACTTTGCTCTGATGAAACAAAGTGCTGCACATTATGCACTTTAGATTAATCTTATTAAAGCCATTAAGACAACACACACATCTTAAACAATCCGCCGCAGACGTGTGAGCTCTCTCACATGCTGAAAAAGCCACATCGTTTTATAAACATAGATTGTTTCAATTTATATCCAGCTCCCAAGAGAGGAGCTGAGTGAAGGTGGATTATAAAAGCTGCACACACAGGCAGAACAGACGACACGGGGGGAAGACGTGTGTGACACAGGCTGCTTTGATTGCATGCATTTGTAATGTACGTTAGTTAAACATACACATCATTGTGAGGTGCAGTGAGTGTCTGCAGGCTCAGCTCCTGGTTACCAAAACATGTTCAAACATTTCCAGCACTGCAGTTCTTTAAATGTACAGTACCGTGAAAAAGTATTTGCCCCCTTCCTGATTTCTGGGTTTTTTTTTTTTTTTTGCATATTTATCACTCACAAAGGTTCCAGACCACCAAACCAATTTTAACATCACTTTATCATTTAATATCAACCCATGGAAATACAAACTGCAGTTTCTAAATGATGATTCAATTTATTGAGGCACAAAAAAACCCCAAACCTATCTGGTCCTATGTGAAAAAGTAATTTCCCCCTGAACCTAATCGCATGTTGTGCCACCTTTGTCAGCAATAACTGAAATCAAGCGTTTGTAATAATTGGTGATGAGTCTTTCACACCGCTGTGGAGGAATTTTAGCCCACTCTTCTTTGCAGAATTCTTTCAACTCTGCCATATTGGCGGGTTTTCTAGCATGATCTGCCCATTTAAGGTCACACCACAGCATCTCAATCGGGTTTAAATCCGGACTTTGACTTGGCAACTCCAAAACCTTTTTTTTTTTTTTTTTGAGCCATTCAGAGGTGGACTTGCTGGTGTGTTTCAGATCGTTGTCCTGCTGCATGATCCAAGAGCGCTTGAGTTTGAGGGCACAAACTGATGGTCGAACATTCTCCTTCAGGATCCTCTGGTAAACAGCAGAATTCATTTTTCCGTCAATCACAGCAAGTTGTCCTGGTCCTGAGGCAGCAAAGCAACCCAGGACTATCACACTTCATTTGGTTGCACAGGAGTAGAATATTCCTTTTCCCAAACTGATCAAAAGGAAATTTTTGTCGTGTAAACGGTGAAACAGAATGGTATCAGGCTGCATTTTGTCTGCGCATGCTCTGTCTTGACATAAATGCACAGTGATGTTTACTCCACGTGAAAATATGGCGGCATCCTCCTCCTCTTCAGTGCATCTAGTAGGTGTGTTACTAACAAGCTTTTGCTTAAATAAAAGTGTAAAATAAATAGATAATCTGCTGCGCTAAACAGACGATAGACCTCCATCTTTTTAAACTTGTGACTGATCTGCGAGTGTCACGTGTCTGTAAAATGTCAGATTAAATGTTGTGGTACATGTAAACACCAGATTGGAATAGATCACGTCACATGCAAACGGTTGACATGAGATTACTCAATGTGAAGGGGGAAAAAAATGTGTATTTAGCCAAAAAATATATTTTCCGTTTCCGAAGCCTATCTGTGCCCTATAACATTAGTAATAACTCTAAATGATCATCTATTTATACATTTGACCACATTACATGCTGTAACTCTCAGTTATTTCACCTTTTCAGCGCTCTGACATCACCTGCTGTTGTCATGTCATATAAACCACGTCACATCAACCATGTCATATCTCTGGCTCTTTGTTCCAAGAAGAACTAGTGTTTCTTATTGACGCTGCCTCTGCTGTCTCATTGTTATTAGGCCCTCCATCTCTCACAATCATTCACTCTCAGCTGGTGCTGGAGTACTTTCTGTGTCCCTGTCCCCTGTGTTTATAAGACATAGAGCATCAATCTGTGCCCAGACACACCTATAAAAACACAGTCTGTCTGCTGAAAAAGAAATCCCATTTCAGAGTGTGTACGTGTGTGTGCGTGTGTGTGTTTGTGGCTCCAGAAGCATGCATTAAAACTTCCGTGCCCTGTAATTGCTGCACACACCTACCTCTTATCTGTCTCACTAAAGTGACAAAACAAAGACGGCATTAGAAAGTTTCTCTGCTCAGCGTTTTCTGCACGGCCTTCCTCCTCTTTGCTCCTCTCTCTCTCTCTCTCTCGGCCGCACGCAGCCTTTTTCTCCAGTCCTCAGCCGGTCTCATAAATCATATGCACAGTACGACGCTGTAGCACAGGTGAGAGCGAGGTGGATTAATCATCACAGCAGGGGATGGGAGGAGGAGTCTTATGGCGGTTGGTGCAGCCCCGGAGCTTTTTCTCTGAGAGCTGAGAACACAAGGGTTCAGAAAGAGACGACACGAGTATCGATTCATTTGTACACGCTTGGAGAAACAAAACAAGAGATGTATTACCAGATCAAGGACATAAATTTCACCTGCATGTAGTGAGACAGATGGCCTTAAGGAGAAGAAGCCCACTGTGGTTAAAGTCATGTTGGATAACATGTCAGCACAGGGACAATCAGACATGACCTTGGTAGTTTTTACAGGCAGAAACAAACATTTTAGAAGTTTCCAGCTCAAATTTGAAGTCAAGGATTAGGTCTTATTGACTAAAATTCACTAAATCAGTTTCCCAGCCTTTTCCAACTCAGGACCCACTTTTAGGTCTCAAAATTTTCCGCAGCTCACCTCTAACCCCATATGATGCCTTCTCACACTTTTTAAAAAAGGGTCAATGACAAAAAGAGGGTCTAAAAACATATTTTTAAAAAGTTTTTTGAAAATGGATTAAAAAAAAACATATTTCTGAGTAAGGAATTAAGTTTTCTAACAGATTTCAGTAGTTGACCAACATTTCAAAGTTTTCAGGTTCATAATTTTTTAGTATTTTTAATTTGAGCACCCAAAAATGTCAGGTGTCGCAACCAAATATATGAAAATATATTTATATCTTCCTGTTATTTTTTCTGTGTGAAATTATTGGCAAGTATCTCTCAAGTGTCTGTAGTGACTCATACATTTTCATTTTGTGTGTTTCATTTCTTTTATTTGTGAATAAGATAAATAATTTGATGTTAAAATAACATTTCACATTATTACATTATTCTCTTCACTTTAAAATAAAAGTCTAATGTTACGGTTGCACCACCCTGACATTTGACAAGGTGAAAATTACGGGACAAAAGTTTTTTAAATTATTCAACAGCTTTAAAATTCTTTTTATTTGCAAAGAATGTTTTATTTAAAAAAGTTCAAGCATAAAATAATGCCACTGTATTTTTAATTTCCATTTACAATAACTGACATTCAATTTTTAGAGTTTAATTACTGTGGATACTTGTCAGGACGGTTGCACCACCTGACATTTTGGGGGTTTGAGGAACCAAAACACAAAAAACATGTTATATTTTAATAGTTTAAAGATGTGTTCAAATAACACAGGTTTCATAGAATAAAGAAATACATGTGATGAAATACTCAATTCATGATGGAANTCAACAGCTTTAAAATTCTTTTTATTTGCAAAGAATGTTTTATTTAAAAAAGTTCAAGCATAAAATAATGCCACTGTATTTTTAATTTCCATTTACAATAACTGACATTCAATTTTTAGAGTTTAATTACTGTGGATACTTGTCAGGACGGTTGCACCACCTGACATTTTGGGGGTTTGAGGAACCAAAACACAAAAAAACATGTTATATTTTAATAGTTTAAAGATGTGTTCAAATAACACAGGTTTCATAGAATAAAGAAATACATGTGATGAAATACTCAATTCATGATGGAAGGAGATATAGCACTCGGACACAAAAAAGGGACGTCACGTCATTGACCCACATATGAATATTTGAATGTTCAACCCTTGGGATACCAAACCCGCTGGAGGGACCAAAAAAAAAGAAAACACCTACATTTAAATAACTCCCATTTGAAAAATATTTCTTCAATCCATATCCTGAAGAAACTGACAAAATAATCAGATTATCAAGTGTCCCAGAGGACTTGAATGTATCATGAGTGACGTCAACAACATGCATAAACAGAGTGGAGAAGACAAGAGCAGTTAATCAACATCGCCTTCATTCTCGTGTCCTCTTTAAGAAATAAAGAGAAAATCAACTTTTTGCTTCAGCTAAATTAAATTCCTTTTAAAAAAAAATCTACATGTTTTTCTGCTTTCATCAAGCCTGAAATGATGAACATACACCACATATTTTTACTTCGAAAACTTTTGAATTTAGCCTGAACCCATAGAGGAGCAAGACTTCACTTTGTAAAGAAAAATGAGACCACAGTGATTAAAAAATGTGACAGAAGCAAAAATCAACCAGAAACTTCTTTGTATCCCAAGGGTTAAACTTTACTGTGTTTTAACATTTAGAACATTATTTTGGATGCATTTAGCTAAATGTAATCACACACCCCTCCCACACACACACACAAAAATCAGACTAAATGGAGATGATGTGGCAGCCCACCAGGGGGCCACAGCCCACAGGTTGGGAACCACTGCACTAAATCACCAAATTTTTCCGATTATAAGACATGTTTTTTTTTTCACAGCTGTGCCATCTTCTGTCTTTCATGATCATTCTTCACTCCACAAAACCTGAGTGTTTATAATGATAGTTACACATGTATAAAAGCATATGATAAATATCTGTATAATGAATTATCTATGTGGACATTGTCAGTGAGTTGCTAACAGTTATAACATATTATAATACTTGACCTTATAAGTGATTAGTAAATGCTTTAAAGTGTGTTATGATTATTGTTATAAAGCATTATGGAAATTTATGAATGTTTATAACTGTAGTTATACAGTGCTATTGAAACGAGCAGTTTCTTGGACCCAAGAGCAACACACGAAACACAGGAAATCTTCAGCAAAGTCTTTTATAGAAGGAAACTTCAATAAAGAGTTCAAAAGATCAGGCAACAGTACCGTGAGGGTGCAGGCAGAGAGCGTGGTCAGAGACGGCAGGGTCAAAACCAGAATACAGTCCAAACAGGCAAACAAATCCAATAGAGCGAAGGCAGGAAGCAGGTGAAACCAGAAAACTGTCCAAACAGGCAAATAGTCCAACAGAAGGCAGATCCAGGGCAAGCAAAGGGTCAAAAACCAGGTAAACCAACAGAGGCAGAGCTAGAAAGTCAGGCATGAAGCTAGAGAACAATCTGGCAAGGAACTGGTAGACAGGAGAGGTTTAAATGCAGGCCTGATTGCAGTCAGTAGCAGCTTGGAGCTCAGGTGTGCTGAGTTGCNCAAAGTCTTTTATAGAAGGAAACTTCAATAAAGAGTTCAAAAGATCAGGCAACAGTACCGTGAGGGTGCAGGCAGAGAGCGTGGTCAGAGACGGCAGGGTCAAAACCAGAATACAGTCCAAACAGGCAAACAAATCCAATAGAGCGAAGGCAGGAAGCAGGTGAAACCAGAAAACTGTCCAAACAGGCAAATAGTCCAACAGAAGGCAGATCCAGGGCAAGCAAAGGGTCAAAAACCAGGTAAACCAACAGAGGCAGAGCTAGAAAGTCAGGCATGAAGCTAGAGAACAATCTGGCAAGGAACTGGTAGACAGGAGAGGTTTAAATGCAGGCCTGATTGCAGTCAGTAGCAGCTTGGAGCTCAGGTGTGCTGAGTTGCTCCTGATGAGGTGGGCGTGTCACCCAGACAGAGCAGCAGAAGCAGAGGTGAGTGGAAAAGTACTGACATGAGCTGTGACAGCTATAATGTCATTATAAGAATTATAAATGTATTTATAATGCGGTGTAAGCATAGGCGTCAAATCAAGTGTTACCAAAAAGAAAATGTTTAATTTCTAAACATGTTAATGCTACAAACCTAAAAGAGCAGGTTAATGCTGATTGGTTAGTGTGACCTGTCAATGAGCAGCATGTGTATCTGATTGGTGAGCTTGGCAGAATGGTAGGGAGACGACACGTATGTGTAAAAGAGTTGACAGGACAGATCCTGGGTCTACGGAGCCCCCTAAGGGTCAAGGGGAGATGTTTTTCTTTTAGGAAGACTTTTGCGTTCGCTGTACCTTTTTGTCTTCAGATCCTCCTGATTCATGTTTTCACTTTCACTCAGGTGCAGAGAATGGATCCAGAAAAGTTAGAAAGATAGAGATTCAATATGATAATATAAAATGATCAATAACTCATCATTAGAGCATTTCAGAAACAAAACCGACACAGTCACAGCAATGTTGACTGTGAGCTACAATTGTAATTTTCTCAAAACGAGTCATTGTTCACGCTGGGAAACCTGCAATGGCCGCAACACAGAGGCAGCTGGTGCAAACTGCAACATGGAAAACAAACACGAAAGCGGTATTTCGAGGGAACGCAATAGTCTTCCCCCTAAAAAAAACTTGTGACCTTTAGGGGGCTCCGTATGGGTCAACCAGGAGATACAAAAAAAACAAAAAAAAAACAAAAAAAAAAAGCAGGTTTGGCGATCACATTGTTGTCTGAAATGGTGATTTTGATCAGAAATGATAAATCGTTCATCCCTACTTCACATCTTTATACAGAAAATGCACCAAAGAAAGGTTACAGTATTTTTTTTTTTTGTCGTTTTTTTTTTTTTTTCCAACAGTGTAAGTAGAATACAAAAGCTTTTGGGAAGTGAGTCACTGTAAACGGGGAGTCTTGCCAGCCGTGAGTAAGACAAAATGAGACAGACAGAGCATAGCAGAGATAATATGAGTAAGAGGATGACATATCCAAACAAGACAGAGGAACAAATTAAGAAGAAACAGTATGGAAGTCTGTAAACACCAAAGACAGCTCTGCACAGGGGGAGGAGGGGGGTAGAAGTGCAGTCAGCTCCTCAGCCAGAAAGTGAGGGGAAAGTCCACTACAGGGGGAGGGGCTTATGTTGATATTGGGGTTATGCTGTGTTGTGTAATATGCTCAAGTTAATGCCCTGTAATAAATGGACAAATCCCCCAAAAGCCCGTCCATTATGACAGAAACAGGCATTTAGACGGGCCCGGTGCTCCTTTTGTTTGATGGGGGGGGGGAGCAGGGAGCCCACAGTGGGTCTCCATCAGCCTATGGGAGACGCTGTGGACATGACAGATAGTCAGATACATGTGCCCCTGGCTCTTCTCCCAGGGTGCAAGAGGTCAGTGTGGGAATAAGAGAGAGAGAGAGAGAGAGAGGAAAACACAAGTGATGTACAAGCAATCACTGAAAATGTGTCCGAGCCATGTAGGCTTATAGTGAAACATCTGCTCAGAATCAGGTCTGTTGTGCAACATGTGCAAACATGAATGGGACAAGACACTTTAGCTTAGTTCTTCAACCTCGCATGCTCCACCATGTCGTTCAGTCACTGAGTTTTTTTTACAGTTTACTTGACCAACAATCAGTGAAAGAATCACTCAGATAGTGATCACAACAACTAGGACATCCTACATGTTTGGGGTCATTATGTCACATCCGTAGCCCGTACCCTGAATATTCACTCTCCTTTCCACCAGAGGAATACAGAGTTCAAACATATCAAAAAAGTCTGTTGTAAAGTTTGTTGTTTGTCTGTCTGTCGTGTCCGTTCTCATCAATAACAGCAGCTTCACAGTCTTAGAGCATTTCCTCCTCAATGTGAATCTGGCAAAGCTGGGTGCAATTGTTTTTTTTTAGGGTTCTAGCTGTAAGACAAAAGTGATCCCATAATTTTCTGTTAAGTTTTCATCCCAGGACAGCTTGTAATAGACAACAAGTGCTCCCCGCTTGACTGGCCGATAGCGCAGAGTGGTCTTGTGTAATAGCCCTTCTGTTTTTTTACAGTTGCACATGTGCACAACAGAAGCGGTACAATCCTTGACTGAGAACTACAGTTGCATGATTTTTGGTGAACCTTTACATGAGGAGAGCAAAGTTGACTAAATAGAGGACACTGAGCACTGATACAGCTGGTTTTGTTTGTACAAAGTTGTTGGATGACAGACTAAAAACGTTCTAACTCCTACATGGTTTTACCTAGAAAGCTCAAATTTCACCCAGACGTAGACGACAAGGTGTAGAAGTGATGTGGTGGATGTTTTATGTTTGGCACAAAGCATCTTGAAGTTATTGATTTTCAAAAATGGTTACAAAAAAACAAAGGAAAAAAGTTTCATCTGCATTTAGTCTGATGTTGACTTTAGCTATGTATTAAAACATGAAATTTTCTGAAATTAGAGACTTTAATCTTTCAAATGAGGTGCAGTTGAGGATTTTTTTACCTTGGGGTTCTTCATTTTACAAGCTCTAAAACTTAGTTTGGTATGTAGGCTCAAATGATGTAGGATGTAAGAGGTTAAAGAGAGGAGGGAATTGTGATTTAATCTTACACTGAAGCAACTTCTCTTCTCTCGGTGTGATCCATATGAACACTCAGACATTTTCTCTGACTCTCTGAATAACCAACAGTCCCATTGTTTCAAACTTCATCAAACCCACGGCGAGCCTTCGTTTGCAGCAGATGCTTTTCATAACGCTTCGCGCTCACAACCACACCCACCTCCTAACAGCGTCTGACAAATTGGTCAGCAGATGTGATGGCTCTATTATGCATTCATGCAAAATTGCATTCTCCAAATTGGTAAATAATAGAACATCTGCGCGTGTGTGTGCCTCCCCTTTGTTGTGTGTTCATGTCCATCTGTGTGCGTGTGCGTGTTTGATGATGCTTCAAACGCTGATCTAACATCTTGATTGCTTTCCTTCCAGCCATGAAATCAGGAGGCACCCAACTGAAGCTCATCTTGACTTTCCAGAACTACGGACAAGCGCTGTTCAAACCCATGAAGTAAGTAACACTGCGGTTGAACACAACACATGCTTACACGTCCTGCTCTATGACGTCTGGGTGTTTCTTGAATCAGCTCTTGTTGAAGCTTCTTAGAGTGGTTTCAGAAAATCTGTATTTCCCCCTTAAATAAGTGGCATCAGAAATCTCTTTGAGACACTCGGTTTGATGCGCCCACTTGGAATGCATACGTTTGGAGAGTGCTACAGAGAATCTCATCTGACTAAGTGCCAAGCACCGCAGCAGCAGCATCTTTTGGTGCGTTCAGATGCACAGCTCTCGCCTCTGTGTGATCTTCGTTTGTCTGCTTTTTAATTAACATCAACAGGCTTATGTGTTAATTAAAATGAGCACTGAGCCATCCTGGAGCCGTCTTCAGGGACGCATATATGCCGGCAAATGCGCAGCGCACATGAAAAAGAAGCGCCCTCCCTTTCAGCTGCCTGAGTTTTCCCCACGCCGACACGGATAAACAGTGTCCAGGCCAACTGCTGTGATCAGGAGTAATTGTTCAGGAGCTTGGGTTTGATTGCTACGAAACATAGAATGGTTTTTCTACATGAAAGCGCCCATGGAGAGAATAAGATTCAGAGGAAGGAAGGGAAGAAGAAGAGAAAAAGACATGAAGACAGCGGGAAGGATGAGGGGCAGAGAGGATGTTAGGAGTTTATGTGCTGGAAACACAGTCAAATGTGGAGGTAAAACTTGAGCGATGACATCTTGATAGTTTACAAAGGTGAAGAGTGTGATGACTCAATACAAGCTGAAACTACTTATGTCTTAACTTGGGCTTTCACATCAAGGTTGACAAGCATCTGGATTTCAGAATAAAACGTTTTTTATATATATATATTTACAAAAAACGTTCATGTATGTTTTGTTTTTGTAAGATTTATTTCCATCCAGTGTGTCATTAATTTTTCACCAAGATCTTGAATTGATGATGAACATCCCAAAGATTCTCAATGGGGTTAAAGTCTGGACTCTGTGGGGGGCCAATCCATGTGTGAAAAAAAAATATCATGCTCCCTGTACCACTCTTTTACACTTCGAGCCCCATGAATCCTGGCATTGTCATCTTGGAATATACCCGTGCCGTTATTCAATTCAATTCAATTCAAAAAACCTTTATTTGTCCCCAGGGGGCAATTCCAAGGTGGAGCAGATGCTTCATGTGTGAACTGAGAGTCAGAGGGATAACAAATGTCCTGAGTGCTGTCATCTCCTCCTTTTGCTATGATTCAGTTTCTAATCTCAATAAAGTTTAAAAGGAAAGTGTAGGCTACACTGCGCCTGCGCGGCTAGTTCAGGAGATTCTGATCAAGCTGGGAAGACACATTGTATGAAATGACAACGGTTATTGTTACCGTCAGCATTTTTACCGGGGTTTACTGTTGCACAGGTGACCGTTACATCACTAGTTTGCACGGTCATGTTTCAAAGCGTTTCACCCTGAAATGTTGGAAAACGCAGTGAAAAAAATCAGAGTTTACACGGGAACGCAGAGGGACTTAAAATGCTGTAGTATGCATGTCAGGCCTGAGGGTGGTGATATAACTGTAGGAGCCGTATAGATAAAAACAGTATAGAGGCTGAAGAAGAGGTGAGCCGATCATCTGGAGTTTATATTAAAAACTTCTTCCCTTATTGCAGAAATAGTGCAATAATTACACATTTTGGTCAGTAGATTCAGCAGCACAAGAACGAAACTGTAGGTCACTGTTGTTGTTGTTGTTGTTGTTGTTGTTGTTGTTTGGTTCGTGTATGGCACTTGAAATGGCATTTCAGAAAAATTCCACTCCGGGGGGCGTTTTCAAAAGTTTGCGCAACAATACTTCTGCGTTTCACCCTAAAAGCGTTGTCATGTAAACAAGGCCTGAGGGAGTATTCGATCAACTTTATCTACTGTCATTTTCACCTAAACCTCAAATTAGGTTTGAGCTTGAGAATAAACTGGATCTGTTTCTCTTTCTCTGTTGATTTCTTACAGTAAATTTAAGCAAAGCCGTCCTTCTCAGTCGCTGTCATTTCCTCTTCTGACAGTAATTACATGTCACTTTCCAAATCATATGCTACAGATTCCTGCAGCTCTTTGTGTTGCCTGTCATACTTTATTCAGAGTTGCTGCTTTGACTGTCACAGTCATCTGTCTCCAGTGTTTACAGATATTATGCAAAAATCTTCCAAGAAGAGACAAAAATATCAGAGTTTTCTGGGAGAAATAATGTCAAAAGGTAACCTTTGTTCCACTTGTTTTTCCCTGTCACAGTATTGATGTGTCCCACTTTTATTTTGGGATGACTGTGATGCATTGTGGGTACAGTAGTTCAGAGCGGTGCCGTGTTGAGCTGTTTTCTCTTCACCTGTCCCATTGTGCAGCATCAAGTGGAGCTTCAAAGAGGCTTTGATGTTACAGGCCTTCTTTGAGCTGAATGCAAATCTGTAAACTGGCATGGGCCAGGAGACTGCACAAGCTGACAGCCTGCCAGACACCTCCACTCCATGTTTTTCACCGCGCTGCAGCTCTGGGAGAAAAAAAAAAGTTTGAGGCTTATTTCATCCGTCTGAGTAACTTTGTGATCGGCTTCAGTCATTTCAGGGGGTAGAAACTTGTTTTTTCATGCTGTAATTTGGTGTTTTAAGATCATTACAACTGGTCTCCCCCACAAAATGTTATCTCCTCTTGAGTGTTTAAATGTTTTTAACCCCTTATAACCCACTCAATTTCAACCTATATACCACGCTATGTTTTTAAGGCTTATAAATGCAGAGCAATAAGGTCAAAATTCATCAGTGACACCTCATTTGAAAGATTAAAGTCTCTAGTTTGAGAAAATGTTATGTTGAAATATGTGGCTAAAGTCCACATTCGGATAAATGCAGCTGAAACACCTCTTTAGAACCAATTTTTGGACATCATTAACTTCAAGATGCTTCATCCCAGACACAAGACATCCACCACATCACTTCTTCACCTTGCCATCTACATCTGGGATACATTTGAGCTTTCTAAGTAAAATCTTGTAGGAGTTTAAGAGTTTTTAGTCCCAGGTGTCAAACACCAGCAGATGCATTCTTGTTTTCCATGCACTCGTCTGACACCTTTGCGCAAACTAAACCAGCTTCATCAGTGCTCAGTGTCTTCTTTGTAGTCAACTTTGTACTCAACTAAAAATCGTGAAATTATTGCTCCTGGTTATGGATTATACCTCTCCTGTTGCTCACATGAATATAAATGAATACACACGGCTACGGAAAAGAAATTTTTTCAGCAGTCTATCAAGCTGCAGCAGGCTTAGTGTGAACAGTAAGGCAATTGGTTACTTTACTTGTGATTGCCAGGGCAGATAGCCAATAAACGAGCCTCGTAGGGGGCTTTTTTTTACACATGCTATTGGCCAGTCAAGCAGAGAGCACTTCTTGTATAAACCAGGCTCTCCTGGCATCAAAACTCCATGTATCGAGATGGGAACACAATCCATCTTGGAGCCAGAAGTCTAAGAAAATAAAGTATACTGAGTAAATGCGATAAGACTGTGAAGCTGCTGTTATTGATGAGAACGGACACGACAAACAGACAACGGACTTTACAAGAGAAATTTCACCACTTGGAATAATTTGATGAAACAACACTTTTGATATGATTGAACTCTGGATTCTTCTGGTGGAAAGGAGAGTGAACATTTAGCATTAAGGCTACAGACGTGACATAATAACATCCCAGTCATTGTGATCACCATCTGATTGATTCTTTCACTAATTACATTTTGTTGGTCAAATAAACCATAAATCAAACTTAGCGGCTGGAATTAGAAGAATCTAAGCTTTTTAGCGCAGTATAGCATTCTGATGTTTGACAAAGTGGGTACTTTTTATACTTTGATGACGTGAGGAATAGCAAATGGGTTGCTGACGCTCAGGAGGAGTGTAAGAGGTTAACCTGTGCGTAAACAGAACTTCATTGCAACCAAGGTTTAAAGCAAAATAATTGAATTTGAGGTTGAGATAAAGAGGAAGACGAGGTTAAAAATCAGCTTGAGAAAACAGAGAGAATTAGCGTTGGATGATGAAGAAGAAGAAATAGACCGAAGGGTAGAGGAGCGGTTTTCACTGCCAGCTGGAGCCAGGTTACACGCCGGGGCTGAGACCCCTCCATGCCAGGCCTCTATGTCTGTCTGGCGTCCGTCCCTGGTGCCCATCCTTCCCATCCGCTGCCAAGATCCCGCTTTATGGTGTGTACACAGAATGTTTATGTCATACTAATTGGATTTGTCAGATGGATGGTTGGGTGATTGTGGAAGGAGGTGTAAGCCTCAGATATGCAAAGAAAGAATAAATTTCCCCATCGCTCTCAGTCTGATGATGAGCATGTTTCCATCCCCCCTCTCTTTGATTTCGCTGATAGTCTCACAGCGCTAAATTCTTTATGCATTGAAAGTAAAGCAGAAATGACTTTGATCGTTCTCTTTTTTGATTTCCTGCTGTTGTGCTGAGAGCTCTTGCGTCATGTACGGTTCACTGCGTGTGGAGACGTGTGCCGGAGCGTATATACTGTATATATGTAGGGCACACATGCCGTCCACCATGGGAATCAGGATGCACTACCCTCTGTATGAATCCAACTCACAGTGACAGGCATGAGCTCTAAGCTAGTGAGGTTGACTATGGAGAGCCTTAGCTGCAACACCCAAGGGACTGCTGGGATTTTTTCATCCACAAGCTGTTCCGTCATTACAAGTCTCATTATATCTGCTTCCCCACTGTTCGCTTTGACTGACATTCCCAACGGATCCCGTCTGCAGATTATAATCCTGCCAGGAATGGAAACGTGTAATATCCTGCAGACAGTCTCCCCCCCGCTCCGGTTATTGATCTGATCATGAAAGATTGATGACTTCATAATTGATTCCTGTGCATCATGTACAGTGCAACAGGATATGAAGCTGACTCGTGGACGGTCTTTCATGGCTCGTGGTCTTGGCGGAGTTTACCTGCTGACTACAGACATTTCCTCTGAGCAGAGGCTTCCATTTAACTTCTTACACTGCATCGGAGCGTTGGTGACCCGTTTACTATTCCTCTGACGTCATCAAAACATAAACAGTAACGCCTTTTTTAAACATCAGAATGCTATACCACATTAGAAAGTTAAGATTTTTCACATTTCAGCCGTATGGAGTTTTCATGCCAGGAGAGCCTGATTTATACAAGTAATGCTCTTGGTTTAACTGGCCAGTAGCATGTGGAAAAGCCTCCAAACAGGCTCGTTTATTGTCCACTGGGCCTGTCACTCACACATACAGTAACCAATAGCCTTACTGTTCATACGAAGCCTGCTGTAGCTTGATAGGACACCGAGAAATCTTTTTTTTTTTTTTGCCACGGTTTATCATTTATATTCATGTGTGCAACAGGAGAGGTACAATTTGTGACCAGGAGCCATAATTTCATATTTGGTAGGCCTTTTCACAGAGAGAATAAAGTTGACTAATAAGAGGACACTGAGCGCTGATACAGCTGGTTTTGTTTGCGCAAAGTCGTCAGACTAGTGCATAGAAAACAAGAATGCAGCTGGTAATCTGGGACTAAAAACTCTCTAACTCTTACAAGATTTTACCTAGAAGCTCAAATTTCACCCAGATGTAGATGACAAGGTGTAGAAGTGATGTGGAGAATGTGGAGAATCTGGTATGAAGCATCTTGAAGTTGTTGATTTTCAAAAATAGTTTCAAAAAACTGTTTCAGCTGCATTTGACTTAAGCCACATATAAAAACACAACATTTTCTGAAACTAGAGGCTTTAATCTTTCAACTGAGGTATCACTGATGAATTTTGACCTTATGGTTCTACAGGTATAAGCCTTAAAAACACAGCTTGAAAAATAGGCCAGAATTGGATGGGATGTAAGGGGTTAATCTTCTTCAACCGCAGAGATTTTCAATCCATACAACAAGATCACAATCCTGTAAACTCATGACCAGATAACAAGCATCTGCGGACCACATGACAACACAAGCTGCTTCACAGATTGAGTCGTCTGTCACGTCTTTCACTGGAGTCATCATGAATACAAACCCAACCAGAGGGAAATAGTATCAGATTACAGAAAAAAATCTGCAGATCCATCCTGAGCCAAACAGGCGTCTTTGTAAAGAACCTTAATATTCTTATTTCATGGATAAAGATAAAGACAGAGATTAGGTGCAAGCACACAGACACAGAGCGAACTACATAGGCATGCAAATAGCAGGCATATGATACACAAACATACTAAATCCCCTCCTGGATTTCTTTTTACAGCTGAATGGACATCTTTTCATCGCCTCAACCCTTTCAACCCTTTCAACTCTACAATACAAATCAGTTCACCACTGTTTACATCAGCAGTTATTGTTGCTTTTTGAGCAAAGCAGGACAAGACTTTGCTAAACTTTCCATCATCACAGATCACTGAGGTGTGTTAGCCTCTCAGGCTGCCCTCACATCTGTTACAGATAACACTCAATATTTTCACACTGTCAAAACTTACCCATGGCAGAGGAGCCAAGTTTGGGTGTTGTGTTTATAAACAGTAGAGAAACTTCCCACAGACCCTACCTTTAAGCACATGTTTTAGCCTTCAATTCGTATTTAAGCTTTTGTTCAGAGTTTTAGCCACTCGCTTGAGTTTTAGCTTCTAGCCCATGCTCTATCACTCTCTTGTTTAGTTTTCTTTGACTCTTCTGTCCCTTTTCTGTCAGAAAGTCCAGCTTCAGGGCCCACTAATAGTACTAAATAATTTATAGTTAAACCTCGCCAGCCAGTGTTTTTGGAAAACTTTGACTTGCCGTAGATCAATTCGGTCCAGTCTGACTCGGTCAGTATGGAGAGAAATTTGTGTCAATATTATGCAATCAAGAAAAACGAATTTAAGACCAATAAATTTAGTGAACAAAATTGTGATTTCAAAAATTCAAATGATACCAATGAATAAATGAAATATATGTATTATTTAAATTATTTTCTTGTTAAATCCACTTTTTTTTCGGATCTAAGTTTTCATCTCACAAACCACAGATTTATTTGTGTTTCCAGGGTTTGCATTTACCTTTACAGATTTTGCTTTATTGGACGGGGCTTCCTCTGAAAGATGCAAGAAGCCTTCTGATTGGTCAGCGTCACTCAGAAAGACTGTGTTTGTAAAAAAAATTTTTGGTCTTAAATTTACTTTTTTAATTACATAATATTGACACAAATTTCTCTCCATAGGTCAGAAAGCTGAGAAAAAGCATTTAGAAATAATCTCTTTTAGCACTGATAATCTCATTTAAAGTTGTGGATTATGAGTAGGCATATATCTATATATGAGACTTTTTCAAGATAACAAAAAAACAAACAAAAAAAACTTGGTTTTGCAAACTGAAACACACAGAATCAGAGAGCAAGAAAGATAAAAGTCTTAACCTCATTTTGTATAACAGATTTTATGTTAGATCCTTGCCTTTTGTTCATGCTTTAATTGTATTTATATTGTCTAGAACAGTGGTTCCCAAAGTGGGGGTCGGGACCCTTTGGGGGGTCACGAGACATTGATAGGGGGTCATGGAATGTGTCCCAAAATTGAAAACTATGAACAATTCATGAACATTTTATCCATTATTGTGAGAATAAAAGCAAAAATTGGGGTGAAAAATAATATAAAATTATGCAAACAGAAAATGTTTTATCTGTTTTTCACATTTCTTTGTTCAAGTTTGATGCCATGAACTCAGCAAAGTGCACATTAGTCTGTAAATTTTCTATTGATCAGTTAAATTAAATATCCTCAGGGAGGGTTTTGTTGGTTTTTGTCTGTTTTTGGATTGTCCTGTTAGTGTTGTACCACAGCAGGGGGTCACCAGTCCCTAACGCTGCTATTTTGGGGATCACAGGTGGAAAAGTTTGGGAACCCCTGGTCTAGAACACACAAAAATGTCTCAGTTGTACACAACTGTGTGAAAAATCTAAGCTGTGCTTGTTGTTATTAATCCAATGACTTGTTTTATTAAAGTCCCTATTAGGTCATTTCTTACAGCATTTGATCTGCAGCTGCTGCTAATGTAATCAATAACTGGTGAAGAACATGATGACAGGTTTCCTTCAGATGTACAAAACAAAACATATTCCCTATCATAGTTTTGATTTGAAATGGATTTAAACAAATCACAGTTACATAACAGCTAACCTTTTGTTCTAAAAGTCCAGAAGAAAATTTTCCTGACATCACGTCAATTTTTGTACAGTTTCATCGCCTTCAATTGTTTTCTTAACAAGCTCCCACAGGGGCCAAAAGAACACCGCTGGGTGGAATAAGTCGCACACACTGTGGTGAAGTGGCGTCTGAGCTCATCTGTGGGTGTGTGCACACATGAAGCATGTCACTGTGGACATCTGTTCACACAGCTGCCGCTCATACACACACAAGCTGCAAAAAGAAGGAAGCAGTGGGGGTAACAGGGTTTGTGGACCCTCCATCACCCGGGGCCAATGCTGTAAAAATTTGCACGTTGGGAGCCAAGACGCAGCTGCAGCCACTTAGTCAGAACTGAGAGTGGATCACACTCAGGGTGATGTTTCACATGTTGCTGCAAAACAAAAGAAAAGAGGCGAATAAATCATACTTCTCTAATATTTTTTTTCCTCTATGTGTTCTATGATTTAACCCTCTGATGCATGAATTATGAAAGTCAGTGTCAGGATTTTTCCCTTGAGTGTTTTTATTTGTCTCAAGGCTTGAAGAAAAGTTTTCCATTTTTTTTTTCCAAGTATTTGTCACTGAGCATTCAACATAAAACAGTGTGAACTTAGTAAACATGACTTTTTTTTTTTTTACATCTTTTCCTTTTTTCTCTTTTTTTCATGAGTAACCTTTTTTTTAATGCTTTGCAAAACATTTTACCTCTCTTTTTTACCTAATGCAATTACCTCCTCATTTCCGCAAATCCTTAAAAGATCTTGTTTTATTTTTAGAACTTTGGGTAGTTTACAGACAGATTCAGAGAATTTTACAACATACATTGAATAATTTATAGTTTATAAGCTTTTTCACCCTCAAATGTTTGTCTGAATCCTCCTGAAAAATATACGGTTGTGCCCAAAAGTTTACACCCTCCAGCAGAATTTCTGATTTTTTGGCTTTTTCTCAGAAAGTATGAATGATAGCACAAACTACTTTCAATCACTCATGGTTAGTGGTTGAGTGAAGACAATTATTGAAAAAAAAGTACTTTACTCTGTTTTAAATCATAATTACAATGGTAACTTAAAAATTGCCCTGTTAAGAAGTTTAAGTTTAAGTTCAACTCTGGTGGTTTTGTCCTGATAAATGCACAAAAGTGAACACAAATGTGTTTGAATGTCTGCTAAAGGTAACCATCCTCACCTGTGATCTATTTGCTTGTAATCAGTGTGTGTGTATAAAAAAATGAACAGGGTCAAAAAAATTGAAAATATTGTTTCAGGCCCTAAGAAGAATAAAAATATTCTGACACAAGCTAATAAGGATTTCCACCACATGAACCATTGAATTCAGGAGTAAATAAGTTTTAATTAAGTGTCCGTTTTAGTGACCACTCAGCATTAAAGAGTCAAGAAAAATCATTCCTGCTGTCTGTGCTCTACAATGAGTTCAAGATCAACTCCTCTGCAAAGATTCTGACCTTAATCTTCCATCTTTCAGAAGCTTCAGCTGTCGTGTTTCTCTCTCCTCACACTGATTGGTTATGTAAACTTTGGCTGCAGGACTTAGTGAGCCTGCAGAGCGCTGCCTGGCAGGGGGGGCGAGACTCCTCAGGTTGTCAGCCCCCACCCCCCCACTGTGCCGTCCTGGCAGCAGAGCGGCCTCACAGTCGTCCCATTGAGTCGGCTCATGTCACCGCACAGCAGACCAATCAGCTGGCAGCGAAGGGAGCGACTCAGGGTGCCAAGTAATTTGTCAGACCTGGCTGTTGAAATCAATGACAATTTGTATAGAGCAGGTGTGTTTGTTCACAGGCGGGCAAGGACAGAGGAGGCTTAATATCTGACAAGTGTGTGTGTGTATATGCTCTCTTTAAAGTCTTTTCTTCAGCCCGGGTTTTTGACAAGTTTCCTGTGTTTTTGCTTTTATGTATGTAGATTGAAGGAGACGACAGAAGTAACAGAAGGATGATGAGTTGTCTGAAGATGTTTGCCTTATGTTTGATGGATGTTTGCTGGGAAACAATCACAGTATGCTAAACAGTATTTTTCAAAGAAACACCATATGGCTAAAGTAGTGACGTCTGGCATTTTTCTCTGAAGTATTTCTTCCTTTTTAGAAAGCAAAAAGAAAGTGCTACAGGAAGAATCATTCAATCGTGGTTCAGATGGTTGGATCACTTAAAGAGGGGTGTTCTGTTGTCTTTTAAGGATTTTTATTGTCCCTCTGGGTTCCACGTTGGTTTACTTTTAGAAAAAAAAAATCATTTTTTTCCACACTCCGTTGTTGTTTCAGCCTCTGTTTGAAACACTATTTAAGTTGCTATCTCTTTCATGCTCCCTTCACCACAGACCCCCTTCCATCTGATTGGCCAGCCCTCTGGAGGCCTGTTTATTGCAGAATTATGAGCAGACCTTGATGTTTGAGGCCCACCCCTGTAATAACATACCAGTTAGGAGACTCTAATGCATTTACCTCGTTATTTCAGCAAATCCTCTAAAGATCTTGTTGTATTTTTAGAACTGACGACTTTGGGTAGTTTACAGACAGATAAGAGATTTTTACAACATAATAATATGCAGCAGTATGCAAATCTACATATGTTTAACATTGACATACAGCATTGTCACTTTAAAAAAAAGTGGTCAAGCAACATAGCCCCTCTTTAAACACCTCCTCTTTACTTCATAGCAACATTATCAAGCAGATAACCACCAGCATAGACACACAGAAGTTAACCTTCAAGGTTGACTGGAGGCTGGTGGTGCTCATGCTGCTTCCTTTTGACACACTGCAAACCATATGACATCATCCACATGCAGAACTGACAATTTGGCATTTAGCCCCTTGAACTAAATTATGCTAAATTTTGACTGTTTTCTGAATGTTTTCTATTATTGTATCCTCCTTATTGAATCAGCCAGTTCCTATGAGGGTTTTGACCAATCAGAATCAAGTATTTGTCACATGTGGGTAATAAGTCAGATCAAAGGATAATGATTCTTTTCAAATGTGGTTTGACAGAATTCAGACAAATCTGATATTCCTCAGCTCACATCTGCTGTGTTTTCCTCCCTGTGTTTCACTTTCTTACACACACTCTCTCTCTTTCTCTCTCTCTCTCTCTCTCTAACACTCATAGTGAAAGTGATCTTGTGTCATGACATCTGCTCCTCATGTAGATTTGTTCTTGCAGCGGGCAGCCCCGGCAGCCAGTCTTTAAACTCAGGGCACGACCCGCTCCTCTCTGTAGCTCCATGAAATAAATTTGGTATTTAAGTTGCTCTACTGTAGCTCAGGATTGCTTGTCCTACATGGCCTCCTCTCTCTTCCTTTAGCCTCTCTCACTCCTTCTTTTTCTCCTGTTTTAACTCAGGCAAAGAGTTTACATGTTATCCAACTCTGTCTTATTGTCTGAATGCTGCTTTTATGGATCGGAATGACAAGACACCAGTGGTGTGTACAGAGGGGGCTATGGGGGGGCCATCCCCACATCCCCCCTGCATGGCCCAAATGTTAAAAAAATACATGGTGAAGTAGTCCAGAGCCAAAACCCCCAAAAGTGCTGTCTTGCGAGCCAAACTTGCACTTAAGTGCCTTTTTTGGAGCCAAAACAAATGCTGGGATGCCTTCCTGGTTGGCGAACCACACTAATCTGCCCCCTTAGCTGGTTAAAACATGATGAAATGCCCTCTTTATAGCCAACACATGCTTAGGTGCCCTTTCAAGAGCCACATGCTAGCTCAGGTGCCCTTCTTGGTTGCATACTTGCACTTAAGTGCCTTGGCAAACCACACTGATATGCCCCTTTGGCCGGTTAAAACAGGGTAAACTGCCCTCCAGGGAGCCAAAACACACGCTTTAGTGCCCATTATAGTACTAAAACATGCACTTGAACGTTCCCTCTTGGGAGTCAAAATATACAGGATGTCCATAAAATCTCTTAACAATTAAAAAAAAAATGTATTATACAGGCAGTTAACATCTTAACCAGATTTCTTTTATCGTAATCAGTGGGTGTCAGTTTTTCTTTTGTACCTCATTTACTACACCTTTATATGGGCGTTATTAGCTGTGATAATGTGATTACAAACTTTGATAAACACTGATTACAATAGAAGAAATCTGGTTTAGACATCTTATCGACTGCCTTTGTAATACATTTTTTGAATTGTAAAGAGACTTTATGGACACCCTGTACTAAAGTGGCCTCAGGAGCTAAACTTGCTCAATTGTGCATTTGGTGCTGAACTTGCACTTATGTGCCCTCTTGGAGGTCAAAACACTGCTCCACTGTATCGGCAGGTAACTCCTGCTAGCAGTATTTTACCATCATTTGCAGGTATAATCTGTAATTCAACATACAGGTCGTGAAGAGTAGACAGCCTGGGCAAAGACAGTTCATGTCACCCGTGTGATACACCCATGTACAGGCCCTCATGTCCACTGTGTGCCCTCCGCACTCATGGTAACATGACAGCTGTAAAACCACAGTATAAAAGTGTAAGATAACAAGAAATTACTGTAATATCACTTATCTTGCAGTTGTAAAATTACAGTATAAAGTTATTTCATGAAGAATTCCTGTAACATTATGGCATTACAACATTACAATAAGTCACTGTGAGAATATTTAGCAGTATATAACGCATGTTTCTGTTATTTCCACCTTTGCTTGCAATCACAAAGTCATAGATGTTGCATGTGGTGCTGTTAACATCATTTTGCTTTAACACAAACCACACTTTCAGCCACCATGATTACTTTTGGCAAGGCAACTAAGTGGATAGCAAATTTTCCATGATGTGTTTAAGTTCTTTTTTTCCTCTTATTTTGAAACATCCATATAAAACTAACCCACATAATCCCCCTTACATTAAGTTGTTGCTGGGGAAATAATCTCGTCTGTTTGCATGTGTTAGAGCTCCAACAGTTAATAGTGGGCAACCATGCATGCACTGAAGTGTGTATGTATTTTCCAGTATGTGTGTGTATATGTGTGTGTGTGTTATTTTATGTCCAGTGTAGTCAGTGTGTGGGCGCTGTGATGTGTTGACCTCTCGTAAGCTGTGAGATGAGCCGGTTAATTAGTGTGATGCTTTGACAGTCGCGTAACCAGCTGCATTCAGTGGTTTGTCACATCTGCCTTGTCATCAGCACACACACATAAACACACACACACACACACACACACATACATATACATGAGTATGCACTGAGGATTGGAGTTAAAGTCTGACATACAGCAGACTTGTATAGTGTGTTATTGCAATTTAAATGTCAGTCACGTCTCATCGCACAGGTGTGTGTTTGGGTTTCTGCCGTCATATTCCTCACATTCATCACAATTAGCAGCTCCATCGTCAGGATGTTCCCAAAAAAAGCTTCTCCGTGTTCCTATTCTCTCTCCACACCTCACTCCTGTGTGGTTCTTCAGTGTCTCCTCTTGTCATCTCTTCTTCTTTGATTGATTTTTGACACACAGGTACAAACAGAAACAGAAGGCTGTCTTATTTTAGACTCCCAAGCCTTAAACTCCCTGCACACCTGCCACACACTCCCATAAAGACATCTCTCATGAATGTTTTACTAGGTCAGCTCCTGAGGAAGCACTGTCTACCACCACCACCACCACCAACACCATCTTCTTCCTCCATCTCTCTCTGTCTCCACCATCCGTTCAAGCTTTTTTTTTTTTTTTNTCTCCTCTTGTCATCTCTTCTTCTTTGATTGATTTTTGACACACAGGTACAAACAGAAACAGAAGGCTGTCTTATTTTAGACTCCCAAGCCTTAAACTCCCTGCACACCTGCCACACACTCCCATAAAGACATCTCTCATGAATGTTTTACTAGGTCAGCTCCTGAGGAAGCACTGTCTACCACCACCACCACCACCAACACCATCTTCTTCCTCCATCTCTCTCTGTCTCCACCATCCGTTCAAGCTTTTTTTTTTTTTTTTTCCTTTTTTTTTGGACTTGTTTGTTTGACTCGCTGAGGCAGCACTAATCCTCGGCTTGTCCCTCTCCTTCTCCTTCAGAGCCTGTCGCTCCGTATTTTTAGATCCCTTCCTTCTTTCTCTCTTTCTCTCTGTCTAACAAGTGTTGATGCTCTCAGAGTAATGTGGCAGAGCCGTGAGTTCCNGTGTGTGTGTGTGTGTGTGTGTGTGTGTGTGTGTGTGTGTGTGTGTGTGTGTGTGTTTCTCTGTGGTTTGTGTTAGAGCTGAATTAGCTCATAAACAAACACCAAATGACAAACATGCTTGCAGGAAATTCCAATTTATTACAAATCTAGCTTCTTTATTTTAGTTACACAGAATTGATTAAAATGTTGACTTGCTAAAATTTAAAACACTTTTGGTTCTTTGAGCTCTTGTTGGTAAAGTGAGGGTGGACAAGAAGCTCCTCTGATGCTAAATTACCCTTCATCAAGCAACTTTATGATCATTACTTATGAATTACTTTGTGAATTAAACGAATGCACGGACACAAACTGAGAAATATAATCAAATATGTTAAAACAACAGATAAATAAACTAAACCCCCACAGTTGGACTGTTTATATTTTTTTGCCGTGCGTAGTCATTTATATTCATATAAGCAACGGGAGAGGTACAATCCGTGAGAGGGAGCTATAATTTCAGGATTTTTAGCAAACCCTTTCACAGAGAGAACAAAGTTGACTACAAGTGGACACTGAGCACTAATACAGCTGGTTTTGTTCGTGCAAAGTCGTCAGCCTAGACTGTGGTAAAGGAGAAGGCATCTGCTAGTGTTTGACACCTGAGACTAAAAACTCTCCAACTCCTTTAAGGTTTTACCTAGAAAGTTCAAATTTCACCCAGATGTAGATGACAAGGTGTAGAAGTGATGTGGTGGATGTTTCATGTCTGGCATGAAGCATCTTGGAGTTAATGACGTCCAAAAATTGGTTTTTCAAAAATTGAAAGGAAAAAAAAGTGTTTCAGCTGCATTTATCCTGATGTGGACTGAGTCAAATATAAAAACATGACATTTAGATGTTTATCTCTGTGTCTTTACATTCAGGTCACAAGGTGCAGTTGTTGATCAGACCGGCGTTGCTCCTCACATCCAAGTGAATCCCATGTTTACCATTGTTCAGGCCGATTGTGGTAACTGGCTCTGTTCTGTCGCTGCTTTGAGCTGTTTTGTCGCTCTGCCATCCTAACGTATCATTACAGTTTTAAAAAAAACTCTATGGGGGGAATTCCTGAGCCTCCCACGAGGAATGTTGCTGCCACATTTGTCTGGAATGCTAAAAACTCGCTTCCCTCCAGGAGGTGAATTCTAGACATCTGCACATTTCTTATAAAAAAACAACAAAAAAGAAAACACGGCGGCTGGAGTATGCCGACTTGGGATAGTTTGTGAACTTTTATTTGCAGAGCTGAAACATGGAAATGATCCCAGGATGGATTTCTTATTAAAGCAGACAGGGACTTTGTGTTTAATTAAAAGGGGTTTTTGCAGGCTAAGGGCTTTGGTGAACACACCACCTGTGAGAAAGACGCCACATCTTGGCAATTTATTCTGATAACTGAGACATCAACTTGCTATATGACATAAAATCCTGCTAATAGCCTTGGTGTTTTCCATTTCTTGTCTCTCCTAGAAGCTATAATGAGGATAATTGATGGGCTTTAGCCAGATAAGAATTGGAAAATGACAGAGCACACATACTCCGTTGTACCTTTGTCATTAAATCAGTTTCCTGCAACAAGAAGACCACACGCACTGCACCGTCACTTACAAGTGAACTCAGTCATTAGATAATGGCCTTTCCCAGGTAGATCCATCACGGTCCACCTGAGTGTCCTCCAGGTCGCATGAATGAAACAACAGTGTTTGGAGCAGGAGGAAGAGAGAGAACATTGTTGCTGTGTAACTTTGTCCTTTGTCGTGGTACGATGAAGGGTTAATACATCCATTGTGCACCCCTCTCTGCTTGTCTGAGCCTGTCCTCTGCAAGGTGGCAATTAGGGGGGTGTTTGACTCCCCTACTCCCCTGACAGAGTCCAGCGCAGTGGGAGGAGAATGCAATCATTGTCTGTCAATTAAAGCAAAAGAGGGCTCTCGCTGGCTTTGCTCATTGTCAGGGCAGGATGTGGGAGGGGCTGCGGCGGTCAGGTCTGATATCAGTGGGTGGTGTGTGTGTGTGGGGAGTTGGGGGGGGTGCAGGAATTTGATCCACTTGCTGGGTCCCGGGTCACCCATTTCCCCGTTTCCACCCACCTTTTAGCAGCTCCAGGTGGAAGTGATGCAAACAGAGGAAGCTCTGTTCTGGAGGTGTAAGGAGATTCTTTTTTCGTTTCAGTGTTGCTTCTGTTTGGAAGACTTTTCACAAAACGGGGACAGCGGTGTCACACAGCGAGCTATAAAAAGCACAGATGTGTGTTTGCATGTTGTTATCTCCTTTTCACACAACAGAATATTTTAGCTGCAACAAGGGACCATGTAGTCTTCAATTTGCACTTTCTGAATGTATAATATGGGCTCTGTAATTATATCTGATGAAATCTGCATCCAGAAAACTGAAGAGTTTCTCATTAACTCTTTAGGATCCTGACAGGTGCAGAGGCCCACACAGGAGGGGGGCAGTAGATTACCAATGTGATCAACCTAACAGATAAGACTTATCCCACCTGTGGATGAAATGGTCTTTTCTCATTGTTGTGTGGAGATTGCAGAACTAAAGCAGAGCAGAGACACACACAGTGGAGAGTATGGAGAGCAGCTGCAGACAAAGTCAGCTCTTATCTTGAAGCTGTGAACAGTTTTATTTGTTCTGAAGAGAGTAGCTGCTGTGAAATAATCAGGAAACATCTTAGTCCTTGTTTTTACCACATTTTTCATCATTGTCATTGGCCTCCTTAAATTTCCCTTTAACTATTTTTTCTGTTTTGTTTTTTTTTTACTATTTTTTAAAGTGTTTTATGGCCCTTTTCCACTATACAATTCCAGCCCTACTCTACTCTACTCTACTCAGTTTGGCTAGCTTTTCCACTAGCCCGACTACAGACTCACGGTGGGCGTGGATCTTATAACACAGCTGCGCTAAAGTGCTGCGCAGAAGTGCGTGGATGTCATCTATAATGCCACACAAACATAATTTTGTACTACTGTGGTCTTAAAGAAAAAAAAAAGATTTCAAAACATTTCGTTAAAGTTATACAGCGGCTCAATGTCGGGCGTCATGACAACGGAGGTAAACAACAGTCTTGTGCTGCTGCATGCGGAGGAAAACAAAGGAGCTGCTTCCTGACATTAACTCTTCACTGGATCCAGTGAGATTGCTTTAATTTTTGATTTCAGGGCCCACTTTTAAGTCTCAAAAATTTTTCGCGGCCCACCTCTGACCAAATAATTATGGGGGCTGTATAGCGCCTTGTTAGCGCTTGATTTGTAACAAAGACCCGAAAAGTAAGAAAAAAAATGTAATAAAACCCAAAATGTGATAACTGGTCAATGATGTAACAGATGCTGGGCCCAGAAGGTAATAGTCATTTGCCCACGATATTACAACTTGTTAAATGTTGGGTCAGTGATTAAAGTCTTGGCATATACAACATTTGTTTAATCAAATTTCAGGGTTTTGTTAAATTTGGGGTCATGTTACATGTTGGGCTTTAAGTTGCCCTCTTCAAGGACTTTTCTTATATACAAACGTTTGAACATGTTGAATGTCCTTACAAATGTAACCAAGTTTTAATATTTAAACAGTATTCTGTAGATTTGTATCTTAATATAGCTACCCTTCATTAAAATTCAGACTATTTTTAAAATGATTTGGCGGCCCACTTGCAATATCTTCGCGGCCCACCAGGGGGGCCACGGACCACAGGTTGGGAATCACTGCTGTAGATTAATGGACTGATTGGTACTTAAAGACTCTTTAAACCGAACTATCTTTGCTGTTAACTTCTTTTTCATTTTAAAAGGACGTTTAACTTATATAGGAATCATGAAGGAGCATTTTAAAGTGGTATTTTGTGTTTATTCAGTCTGGTTCTGTGCCGTCAGGTTTAAATGTCATTAAAAACCCATCGCTGATTTATTCATTTGCCTCTTGGAAGTGATTTGTACAGAGTCAGAAGCTTGGGAGACGACATTCTCTGACCAATGAGTGGCCGGCAGTCCGTCGATGTCACCTTTTAAAATTCGCTCAACTCGCTTGAAACCAGGGTAGAGTAGGTACTAAAAACTGGTGTAGAGTAGAGACAAGTAGAGTTGGGTATAGTGGGGCCAGGTCGGGTCAGTGGAGAAGGGCCAATAGTTGACTTGCTGAAACCTGAAGATACCCTGCTCTACTCTACAAGCCCCCTTTCCTCTGATTGGCCAGCCCTCTGAGAGCTTGTCAAGGGCTGGCCTTGGTGTTTGAGGTCCACCAGCCACCTGCCAATTAGGAGATCCTTATGTGATGATACAATTGCAGCAAGTCTTGTAGAGTTTTTGGCATTTTTTTCCACAACATATGAACTTCTAGCACTCTGAAAATCTGCACTTTTAGTTTGCTCATCCAGGATTTTTTATATTTAATTTATATTCTGTTCTATTTTGAAATATGGAATAGCATTACCCCTCTTTAAGGGTTAGAGATTAAGTTTATTTGCCCAAACAAAAACATCCAGAGACAAAAAGGTCACAGTGAATTAAAGGGAAAGAAAACGTATTACCCATGTCATGCTACTTGTAAAACGACACTATTTTGCAGACTCTCTGCTCTGGGAACCATGAAAGACTGTGCCAAGTTTCATAGCACTTTATTTCATAGTATTCCAAATATTTCAGTTAGGACTAGAGTGGTACACCGTGCAACCGACAGCCAGTTATTATTGTCTCCAGAGGCGTGTTGCTGCTGTGGTTACAGACATTGTGCCACCCAGTTATTATGCACTGAGTGCAGCAGACAAACGCAGGTTTCTCAAGCATAAGAAGGGTCACAGAGGTCGAGATTCAACTGAGTTTTCTTTTTTTTTTGGTCGTTTTTTTGTATGTATGTGTGTGTGGTGTTGTGTTTTGAATTACACAACACTGTAAGATGTTGTTGAACCCTCCTGTTTAAAGTTTACATAAGAAGCTTCAGTGCTCTAACCACACATCATAGTGAAATGATGCATTAAGACACTTTGCAACAGTAAAGGTCAAATAGCACGGTGACACATGGTCCTCGCCTCATGACCTGTGACAGTTATTAGTAGAAATGGGTATTGATAAGATTTTATTGATATGAATGCCCTCATCAATTCTGCTTATTGATCTTATTCCCTTATTGATTCCTAACTGGTCTCTAGATCTGAATATCTCAGGACATAAATAAATGAAAATAAGTTAAAAACCATACGTCACATGACATGATTTATTGTTTTGTTTTATGTTATTGACTGAAGTAGGCCACCTGGTGTCTTGGAGTGGCTGTAATAATGCTTTACAGTGTATGTTGAAGTCAGCCATGAGTCTGAAAGCAACTTTTCTTTTCTCCTCCTGTTGGAAAACATCTTCCTGTTAGTATTTGAACATTTAGAGTTCTCTGTGTTGCTCTAAAACAGGAATTGTGACATGTTTCTATGATGTAAGTTGAAATTCTGTTTTAAAACCAAAGTTATATCAATGTATGCTAACCACTAGCAAATCAATGGGATTTCCCACACATGCTAGCATCAAGCTAGCGCTATGTTTACTATGTCGTTTTTGGTGCAAAAGAAGATGTATAACATGTTGAATGTGTTGAATAGGAATCTCTTGTGGGAAAGTAATGTATGTTTTGTTGTGTGTTGGGCCTTAAAGCTTCTGAAGTAAAACTTTAAGTGGAAAATCATGAATCAGAGTTTTCTTAGGAAATTGTTATGTAGCTGCTAAGCTAAGCTAGCTGCGACTAATCAGAGAATGTAAGGTTTGTTTGCTGTGGCGTACTGTTAAAGATCAATAAGAAGAATCGCCCATCCCTACACTGATACAAAATTTTCTAGTAGATCTACTTAAGAAAATTAAGGCAACTTTTTGCAGAATTTATTATGTTGGTGAAGCAAGCTTGAAAAACAAATACAAGTAAAGTGTGCTTAATTTTGTCAAGTAGATTAAGCAAAACTAAACTTTGTATAAGTTACTCCATTTCCCATTACTTAATCTTTTGCTGTTTTTAATGAAGTTTTGAGTAATATCAGCCTAATAACATTGTTTACATGAAGCATGAGGGGTTGCTGGTCTACACTATTGGGCGTAGCCCTTCAACACATAGACAGCAGATGTACTCCATGTGGTGTAGGCAGCTGGTCCACACTGTAGTGCATAGGCAGTCAGTCAACGCTGCAGAACACAGAGCACCGTGTGATTCATCCATGTACAGCAGGCTCTCATGTCCACTGTGTGCCCTCCTCACTCATGGTAACAAGGTACAGAAAGGAATTTAGTTCATTTTTTGGTTCCAGAAATACCAAGTGAAACAGTAAAGATAACAAGTTCATCTCTTGTTGTGTGGATGAAATCAAGAAGATTGCCTCACATTACTTAAATTATTCATGTTCCGAAAAAAAACATTACACCGTCTTGTATTTTGAACAAATAACTTTGACTTCAATACTAGATATATTTGTGTGAAGACACTAACTTGAATTTTTATTGTTGATTTGAGGGATTCAATTAAGTTAAATTTACTTCTCCCCAGATTTATTTTTCTCAGTGTAATTATCAGTGAAATCAGTGAAGAATCTTGTATCATTTGTGTATTGTCCATCCTGAGCATCACTTTAGAAATCTATCAGACATAGTCAGAATTGTACCCTGAGCTCTGGTGCAAAGACATCTGCGACATGAACAAGCCCCCCATGTTCATGTCACACACAAATTAACTCTATTCATCCTCAAGTGTTCTGGAATCCTGCCATGCCACTTAGGTCTTACACAGAGATAAATACGAGCATTGGAACTGTTTTTCCAGTGGTCTCACCACTTCCTCTGGCCACCGTCACCCACTCATGACCACAATGACATCTCTCAGCCACCACTTAGCCTCTGATAGATGGTTTCTATTTAGGAAACGGCATCTTACCACAAATCACCAAGCACAACAAGACTGTTGACAGGTTGAAATAGAAAAGTTAAGCTGAGGGAGAAAACAGAGCACAAACAGCCGTGCCTTGATTTTGGGGCTTCGTCTGCAAAAACTCTCTCTGGAAAGCCTGTTATGATTGCTTTCTTGGGTCGAGGAATATGTTTAGAGTCTTTTTTTTTTTTTGTAGTTAGGTTTCACTCAGTCGTGCGCAATCCATTTTGGCAGTAAGGAAAAGCGACAGCGTTGAAAATAATCGACAGGCGGCTAAAAATTGAGCGCTCTCTCCGGGTTGAAGGCTTTGATGGATGAACTGCAGGAGCTTGTGACTTTCTGTGCTAAACAGAACAGGTTGTTGCGACAACCCGAAAGCTGCTCAGGTAATTAATAAACACGTTCATTAGGAGGCGGCGCCGGGAAATCGAATGCGATGCGGTCATCAGTCATGCGCTGCTGGAGTATGGTGTTTCTACAAGCTGCACAACAGGCTAATGAAAGGAAAATAGAACCAATTCTTTCAACATTATTGGCATCGTCACAGACAGTCAAAAATAAACACTGAGGCAGCGTGTGTGTGTGTTTGCATTCAACAGTCTGCGTCTCCTCTTTTGGTGTGTCCACATTCAGTCTAAGTAAACACAGTCGGGTATGGGAGGGACTGGTCTGCAGCCAAAGTGTCCTTCAGGAAAACAGAAATCAAACAGTGAGGAGAAGAGGAAAAAGGAGAGAAAGTGATTGAAGCTGTGGAGACATGGCTGACACGTTTATAGCTCGGGCACCTTAACCTCCTGACATTCCTCCACTTCTGGCCTTTTTACCATGCTATGTTTCAGAGATTATAACTGTAGAACCATAAGGTCAAAATTCATCAGTGAATTTCATCATTGGAAAGATTAAAGTCTCTAGTTTCAGAAAATGTCATGATTTTATATGTGGCTAAAGTCCACATCAGGATAAATGCAGCTGAAAAAACTTTTTTCCCTCTTCAATTTTTTATAACCAATTTTTGGACATCATTAACTCCAAGATGCTTCATGTCAGACATAAAACATCCACCACATCACTTCTACACCTTGTCATCCACATCTGGGTGAAATTTGAGCTTTCTAGGTAAAACCTTGTAGGAGTAAGAGAGTTTTTAATCTCAGGTGTCAAAAACAGCAGATGCGTTCACAGTGACCACAGTCTGGTGTGACGACTTTGCGCAAACAAAACCAGCGTTATCAGTGCTCAGTGTCATCTTTGAAGTCAACTTTGTTCTCTCTGCTAAAAATCATGAATTTATAGCTCCCGGTCACGCACATCAATATGAAGATTTTGCATGCGGCAAAAATACAGATTTTTTAGCAATCTGTCTAGCTACCGCAAGCGTTGTGTGAAAGTTAAGGCTGTTTGTTACTGTACGTGTGATTTTCTGGGCTGATAACCGAGAAACGAGCCTGTTAGGAGGCTTTCACGCAGCTGCAGCTAACACCGCTAGCCCGTCAAACAGAAAGCACGTCCTGTATAAACCATAGACTGACTGTATAATAAGTGGACGTAACGACGTTGGGCTCAAACTGAAGCCTCCAGCAGATGCCCCGCCCCCTGGTGTCTGGCTGCAGTGTAGGTCATAAGCCCCGCCCCCTGGTGTCTGGCTGCAGTGTAGGTCATAAGCCCCGCCCCCTGGTGTCTGGCTGCAGTATAGGTCATAAGCCCCGCCTCCCCATGTATTCCAGATATGAGCCAGATATGGGAAAACTTTAAAAAATTACGATACCTCGTAGAAACGTTTCTCTCATCTTTACGCTAAGGTGGTATGATGATGTCATCTGGCTGCATGGTGTTAAGGTGTTTTTTTTCCTGAGAAGTTGGTTTCTCATTAGTTATAGGACGTTAAAAACTGCGATATAAGTTTTGTTTTATGATAGCTGACAGCTGCCGTTCATGAGTAGTTTTTATCGGGGATATAAGAAACTTCAGGAAAGAGCCAAAAGGAGACTAAACCTTCTGAAGAAGAAATAATATTTTTATTTCTCTTTTTTACTTGGCTCCACCGGAAATTCTCTACTGCGCAGACTCTGGCTGCACAATGGCGGCTAGAGAAACGGGGTTTTTTGGCTTCAAAATCGTAGAATGGTGACAGGCGGAAGCACGCTGTCCATTCTATATACAGTCATTGGTATCAACCAGGCTCTCCTGGAATCAAGTCTCCGTGAACTGTGATGGGAACACTTTTGTCTTGTTTTGAGACGTCTATAGGAAAACAAAAACTCCCAGTTTTGCCAGATTGACATTGAGGAGGAAATGCTATAAGACTGTGAAGCTGCTGTTATTGATGAGAACGGACACGACAGACAGACAAACAACGGACTTTACAGGAGAAACTTCACCACTTGGAATAATTTGATGAAACAACACTTTTGATATGTTTGAACTCTGGATTCCTCTGGTGGAAAGGAGAGTGAATATTCAAGGTCCAGGCAACAGACTTGACATAATGACCTCAAAACAGGTAGGACATCTTAGTTGTTGTGATTCTTTCACTAATTACGTATTGTCAGTCAAGTAAACTATAAAACAAACTTAGCAGCTGAAATGTGAAGACTCTAAACTTTCTAACACATGTTGCTTCGCTGTTCTATACTTTGATGACGTCAGTGGGATCACCGATGACCTGGTTAAAGTTAAGAGGTTAAGGTGTCAGGGTCATCAACACTGGCTATTCCCCGAGGAGGAGCGCAGAGACACAAGAGGATCATTATTTGGAGAAGTAGAGATCTCTAACAGCTGTAGTGGGTAAACAGAAAGTGAGGGGGGAAAGAAAGAGGCACAGACCGTATGTGTGTGTGTGTTTACGTGTGTGTGTGTGAGCATTTTCCTTATCTCTTGGTTGAGTTAATGAGATTGCTTTTGATGACACACCTCAAGATATTCACCTCCACAGATGGCCGTGATAATTGAAGTCCATAATGCTTACTCACAATCCAATTAACTTATCTTGGCTCCAACCTCACAGACACGGTGGAGAGAGTGTGTGTGTGGAAGTGTGTGTTTGGATTTCTGCGTGCCCGTGTGGGGCAGTTGGTC
>RPOG01002292.1:33868-93742 GCA_008086565.1 Thalassoma bifasciatum | reverse complement strand
TCCAAAATCTATCCTGTTATTGGTAGAGCAGAGTCTTTCTGTGACTTCCTAAAGGATGTCTCAGCTGAAAAAACTTCTTCCTTTCCGCTCTGTTTCCGTCAACTTCCAAAAGTTCCAGTTTCCACCATCTTGCTGCACATCCACATTTCCTGTATTTTTTTTTTAAAATATGAGCTTGAATCCCTGTGCAAAAGATCTTTAAAGCAGAATATCATGATGTGTTTGTATCATCCACCTGAGACTGTGTCCAGCTGTGATGTCACCGTGAACGCTCACAGTCCAAATGACATCTTTTGAGGTATAAATATAGTTATATAAAAGGATGCATTCAATGACTCTCGAACACACACACACACACACACACACACACACACACAGTGAAGAGAGTCGTCTACAGCTGCTATCCCATGCTTCTCTCACCAAGCAGCCCCAGCAGGATTTGTCAACTGCAGGCTGGAACACAGAAACATGACATTGCCTGGTGTTTCAAATACTGCAGAGAGCTCACACACACACACACACACACACACACAAACACACACACACACGCACACAAACTTCATCATCACGAAGCATCTTTCCACCTTGTTCCTTCCCTCCTCCCCTTTTTTTCTCACGGTAACATCTTTATAGAAGCTTGACAGTTCCTACCTCTCCCTCCTCTCTTTCTGTTCTCCTCTTCTTCTTCGTCTTTTTGCCTTTGCTGCCTTAAAACAGAAAGCCATGCATGTTACCTCAGGGTTGCCCGAAGCAGAGAACAATATAATTCATATTCTTTTAACAGCAAAATCCATGTACACCATTATTTGTAAAGTTTCCAATTTTTCTCCGTCTGTGCCACCAGCTGCTAAGCCTGTCAGACATTCTTAGCTTACATATTTTCACGAAAGGATAGTTATAAGACTGTTTTGTCTTCTTATGAAGCAGAATTAAGTATTTGACTTTAAACGGTTGGTTATTCCTGAATATGCAGCTTTGATCAGTTCAAAGAGCCAACTGAGCCCAGACAGAACAGTTATGGATGAATTTCAAGTTGTAATGATAAAAAAGTATTTTCAGTGATTATCATCATCTTATATTCAGAACTTAAACTCTTGGTGATATTATCTAAATTAAATAAAGTAACAGATAGTTTTAGGAATGCCATGTTTGCTTTTTGTTTTATTCAATACACAAATGTCCGCAACAGGATGCTCGTAGGTCTAATTATCTCCAGTGGTGTAGGTGTGTGATTGCAAATGTCAAGGTGCAATCTGCTTGTTGCAGTGTGTGAAGACACTTTAAACAGGGGCGACAGAGGTATAAAGGACTTAAGCGAAGGTTTTGGTCCCAAGAATGGTAATTAATCATGTTTCAACCATAGACTGTATAATGAGTGGACGTAACCACGTTCGGCTCAAACTGAAGCCTCCAGCAGATGCCCCGCCCCCTGGTGTCTGGCTGCAGTATAGGTCATAAAATCATATAAATCATTGTTAATACTGCTGAAAGGCTCATGCTCTTTCATTTATTTTCATTGAATTGTATTTATGTTTATTGTCTATTTCATTCTAATTACCTAGAGTTTCATTTGTAAATCTTTCTATGTTTCTCTTGTATCCTGCTGCTGCTGTAAAGCTGAAATTTCCCCCTGTGGGACTAATAAAGGTTTATCTTATCTTATCTTATCTTATCATAAGCCCCGCCTCCCCATGTATTCCAGATATGAGCCGGGAAAACTTTAAAAAATTACGATACCTCGTAGAAACGTTTCTCTCTTCTTTACGCTAAGGTAGTATGTTGATGTCATCTGGCTGCATGGTGTTCAGGTGTTTTTTTTTCTGAGAAGTTAGTTTCTCATTAGTTGTTGGACGTTAAAAACCGCAATAGAAGTTTCGTTTTACGATAGTTGACAGCTGCCGTTCATGAGTAGTTTTTACCAGGGATATAAGAAACTTCGGGAAAGAGCCAAAAGGAGACTAAACCTTCTGAAGAAGAAGAAATAAATATTTTTATTTCTCTTTTTTACTTGGCTCCACCAGAAATTCTCTACTGCGCAGACTCTGGCTGCACAATGGCGGCTAGAGAAACAGGGTTTTTTGGCTTCAAAATCGTAGAACGGTGACAGGCGGAAGCACGCTGTCCATTCTATATACAGTCAATGGTTTCAACCTGTCAAAAGGGCAGATAAGTGTGGTTTGTCAACCAGGAGAGGGCTTCTGCATCTGTTTTGGCTCCCAAAGGACACTTCAGCATGTTTGGCATAACTGGGGCACTTATGTGTATTTTGGCTCCCAATGAGACACATTAGTGTAAGTTTTGGTGCCTCACACAGGATTTTAGCTTGTCCTTTGACTCATGAAAGGGGAATATAGCATTTTTTGGCCTGAGAGGGCAGTTTTGCATGTTTTGGTTCCCAAGAGAAGAGCACTTGAGCATGTGTTTTGTCTCCCAGGAGAGAGATTTACCATGATTTAACTGGCAAAAATGGTGGATTAGTGTGGTCAACAACCAGGAGGAAACTTCAGTGTATGTTTCAGCTCAAAAGAAGGCACTTTGGTACATGTTTAGGCTCCCAAAAGGAAACTAAAGCTCATTTTGGCTTTAGAGGGCAATTTAGTGTGTGTTTTGGCTCCAAAGAGGACTGTTTATCATGTTTTAACTCATCACAGGGTCAGATTAATGTGGTTCACCAACTAGGACGGCAGTTATTTTGGCTTCTGAGAGTGTTCTTTAGCACGTTTTGGCTCCTAAAAGTGCAGTTTAGCATGGATTTGTGTTCCTGAGAGTGCACTTCGGTTCCCAAGAGGGCTCTTTAGCACGTTTGGCTTCCAAGAAGACACTCTGGTGCATGTTTTCGCTGCCGAGAGGGCAGTTTAGCATGTGCTTAGGTTCACCATTGGTATGAATCATACGTAGCACTTCAAAACAGACTCAATAATCACCTTTTAGGGAAGTTCAAGTGCTCCAGGACCACCTAAGTAACACCCCAAAGTAAGCAAAACCCAGATATCATGTAGATTTTTTTGAACATGGACTGAATTATTTCAAGCCTTTATTTCTTGAACCGTTGATCTTTATGGGTCGTAGATTATGAAAACCAAGAATTGAGTCTCAGAAAATTCCAAGTTTTCCCCCAATTTTCACCACATCATCACCCATTTTTGCCGCTTTTTGACCTTGTCTGCCACCTAAAACTTATATTTATTGCTACTTCTTGCCGTTTTTGCCACTTCTCACCATTTAAATTATCGATCATGCAAAGGTAGTTTTCAATATTATGGCTCGAGTGGAGTTCTGGATTGTAGAACATAAAATATCTACTACAAAAACTGTTTCTGGCATTCTGACCTATCTGAGATTAAAGAAATATTACAGTCAATGATTACATTATTGCAGCGGGTCCCATTGTGATGTAATATAAATTTTAACTAATTGCCAAGCCTTAGAGAAGAGGCAACATCTCTTCACAATGATTCACGTAAAACATTGATAAAAATCAGTTTTTGCAAAAATGGGGTTATGACATGACCAAAGAGCAAAGGGTCAGAGTTGAACCCTGTCTCTACCAACGGAGACGACCCTGTGCCCCAAATAAGGGCCAGTTTGAGTGCTCTACTGGGTCATTGGTGCCACCAGCACAAAAGCGGTCACAGGCTCTTGTGTGTTCGTATTCCTTGAAGTAAAATGCATTCCAGTGTTTTTCAGTGAGTCTTATACAATGTAACACAGCAGGGAACAAACAGACAGGTGATGTTTACTCTGATAGATTCGACATGCATCAGCTCACTATATGCTTTCGACACATTTGATTGGCTCCAGGTGTTTTCCAGTTTTCAACTCGCAGCGTGTATCCCTGTGAGTGTTTGACAGAAGCAGAGGAGAGACAAGCGTGTCCCCTCGGCGGCGCAGCCAGGCAGCGCCTCAGACTAGCAGGGTGTTAACAGTCGTCCTCAAAGCATCATCTGTTTGGCTGTGTGCCGTCCTGACTGCTCGCTAACAGCTGCTTCATGCCACACACTTTTCCACACTTTGTCTCATTTCATCTCTCATTTCACCATCCCGCCTTTCTTCCTACATCTATTCGTCCTTACCCAGTGCATTTGGTTTAAACCCTTTTCTTACATCGCTTTTATTTTTAATGACCTCAAACCTTTATGTCATCACTTTATTTTCTTGTAACTCCATTTTTTATGATCCTCTTTCATCATCTTCTTTCCTTCCCAGTCTTACTTACATTTCTTTAAACTTCCACCTCTTATTTACCACTCACCTTAACCTATTCCGCTCTATAAATCACTTTCCATTCACTCATTCCTCGCTCTTCTTCCTTTCTTTTCTGAAGTACATGTTTCATTGATTGCATTCCTTTCCTTCACCCTCTCTTTTCTTGTTTTCCTCCTCTCTCCTCGCTTCCTCCCACCTCTTTTATTTAAAGCTCAAGCACTGCTTAATTTCTCCTGCATCCTCCTGGCTCCTGCCTTCTCCTGCAGATAGAGGAATAAAAGGAAGAGAGGCAGGGGAGGGAAAATGAGACAGAGAGAAAGAGAGGGAGAGGGTGGGATGACTGTGATTAAGCCATTAAAACAGTCGGCTAATTGAATTGACAAGCTGTTAAGTAATTGTCTCTATTTGTTCCCTTCCATTATTCAGCTCTTGACTGCTGTTATGACAGCAGCCTGGTGCTTATTAAAAGTCTGCATGTGTGTTTTCTGTGTGCGTGTGTGTGCTTAAATGTGCACAATGAATGGAGCTTTTAAAATTTGTCCCAGATGAAATGGACAAAAAAATACATGAAATTAATAACCTTTGAACCCTGAAAAAAAGCAAAAAGGTAAAATCCTGTTTCTGTATCGGTGCCTCTTGCTCCTTTCCTTTAAGTATCTTTAAGTATCTTTAAATGGTTTGCCATGCTTTTATCTGTAAAGGTTGTGTTTCTGTTTTTTGTGGAACATCCTGGTGCTGTCGACAACAATCCAGCTTGTTCAGAGTGAGGAGTTTGTGACACAGGCAGGCAGGACCTCAATGCATTATGTTTCGAAACAGAGGCTTTTTATTACAAAAATAATCAGGCAACTTGAAAATAGAAAACTACACACTGTTAAATGTCACTTGTTGGATGTAATTTTGTTTTAGAAATAAAATATGACATAAAGGGCTGCCTTCAAATTTTATGTTCGGTCAACAATAACATTTTGTTGTTCCAACTCCAACACAAGCCATCGTGATTGAATAAGATGTCTTCTGCCAACCCCTTTCTTAATTTGGTTGGTTTAGAATTTAAAGCTTAACTTCTTGAGGTGTTTTTTTAAAGCAATCTATTTCATTTCAATTGAAGTCTTCAGTTTTGTAAACTAAAGAGCTCAGACAGACTGTGTCATCTTTGTGGACAGCTCATAGTGTAACTGTTAGGTTACAACCATTGACTGTATATAGAACGGACAGCGTGCTTCCGCCTGTCACCGTTCTACAATTTTGAAGCCAAAAAACCCCGTTTCTCTAGCCGCCATTGTGCAGCCAGAGTCTGCGCAGTAGAGAATTTCCGGTGGAGCCAAGTAAAAAAGAGAAATAAAAATATTTATTCCTTCTTCTTCAGAAGGTTTAGTCTCCTTTTGGCTCTTTCCCGAAGTTTCTTATGTCCCCGATAAAAACTACTCACGAACGGCAGCTGTCAACTATCGTAAAACGAAACTTATATCGCGGTTTTTAACGTCCTATAACTAATGAGAAACCAACTTCTCACGAAAAAAAACACCTGAACACCATGCAGCCAAATGACATCGTCATACTACCTTAGCGTAAGGATGAGAGAAACGTTTCTACGAGGTATCGTAATTTTTTAAAGTTTTCCCGGCTCATATCTGGAATACATGAGGAGGCGGGGCTTATGACCTATACTGCAGCCAGACACCAGGGGGCGGGGCTTATGACCTATACTGCAGCCAGACTCCAGGGGGCTGAGCACCTGCTGGAGGCTTCAGTTTGAGCCGAACGTTGTTACATCCACTCATTATAAAGTCTATGGTTACAACCTACAAAGGCATTCTGGGTATAACTTGACAGCTGTAGCTGCACTAAACAGCTGGGAGGGGCTAAAGTGATTGTCAAGTCGTCATGCATTACTAACTTTTTGGATATAAATGAGTTACTTCAGTATTACTTCAATAATCTTTTGTCATATCCACACAGAATAATATGCCAGAATACATAATGTGCAAAAATGCATTTTACTGTGCAAACCATTAAAAGTTCCCAGACTTTGAGATTAAGGTTGTCTTCTTTTGGGCGCTGTACTTAAGTACCCACTTGGGAGCCAACATTTGCTCTAAGGTGTTGTTGTCTGTCATGTTGTGTGTTGTCTCTGTTCCCTCTGCTCCCTACAGAGCAAGTTCAGAGCCACTACTGATCACATGAGATTGATTTGGATGCTGGTTTAAACTTAAACATGATCATTTTTTAAACCCAGTTACTGACATTCAGCTGCTACTTAGATTTTCTCAGTGTAATGTTACAGCTCTGCTTTAACACTCAGGTAACAGAGAGCTTATATCAGAAAAGATCAGTTGCATCAGTCATTTTCACTATGACGCTCCTTTAAAATGAATCACACAGATTTTACATGACGCAGGGTTGAAGGAGGATTTACAATTTCTGATCCTAGTTGAGCTCTGGAGGCGACAAAGCCCTGAAAAAGAAGCAGCGAGGGACCTTCAGCTCCATTCACAGTGAAGCTGGGGCCGTGGTCTCTGTTCACTGCTTCACTTCTCTTTGATTCATTCCTTCAGCAGAGGTCAAAGGTCACCATCAGCTCCAGAGCAGCAGCTCTGCAGCAAGCAGGGACTCAGGATTTACAGTCAAGGACACATTGGCAAAATGGATTTTAGTGACACCGAGTCAGTTGATGGACGATTATGTCTCGATAGCTGCAAAGCTCAAATGTCTAAATATTACACAGTTGACCTCAGTGTGTTTGTGTGTGTGTGTATGCAACCTAACACACAAACACACTTCATCACCTTGACTTGCAAAGAGACAAAAGACAGAATTGTGAAATATGAAATTGTGATGTTCTTTTTCTCATCCCATCAGTGCAAACCTACAAGGTCAACATGCTAAAGTGTAAATAACATTATGTGCAGGGATGAGAATCTTTTTCAAGGTGGCTACAGCAAAGATGTTGCATCTGTGTGCAAATAGCAAATACAAAAGCTTCTGTTGTAGAGTCAACAGAAACAGCAAAAGGAAAATAAATAGGCAGAAGTATTGATGCAACAAAAAATTATCCAGCTTTATTCTTCTTGTGCTTAGTTTATGTGGCATAGATCACTTACATTTCTGCACAGCCAAGAGTCATGTTAGAAAAGCAAGTCAATCTGCCGTGACACAATCCCAGAATCCATCAGCAGAAATCTGATGAGCTGATGAGCTTTACGTCTTATCTCTAAAAGATATCTGCATGCAAGTTTAAAAAAAAACAAACTTTAACGCAAGTAGTCTCTCATTTTGAATTTGATGCCTGCAACACACTCCTAAAAAGCTGGGATAGGTTCACATTTCCCACTGTGTTACATCACCTTTCCTTTGAACAGTGTTTCCTGCGTATACTGCACCAAACAGCACAGAGACAAGCCCAAAAACTCCTGGAAGGAAGTCATTTGGAGTGATGAGACCAAGACAAGGTCTATAATGAAAGGTTCCCCTTTCCTACTGTGAAACACGGACCAATGTTTTGGTGATGTGTGAGCTACAAAGGTTCAGGAGATGATTGCAGCATGTTATCAGAAAGCACCGGAAGAAAAGCTGCACTCATCAGCCCAGAAGCTGCACATGAGACGTACTTGGACGTTCCAACGTTTGAATAATCCAAAACACAAGGCCAAGTGGTCCTGCCATTGGCTACAGCAGAATAAAGTGAAGGATCTGGAGTGGCCATCTCAGTCTCCTGACCTCAATATAATCGAGCCACTCTGGTGAGATCTCAAACCTGCAGTTCTTGCAAGACAGATCAAGGATTTACAGGAACTTGAAGTTTTTTGCCAAAAGGAATGGGCAGTTTTACCATCTGAGAAAATAAAGACCCTTATCGACAACTACCACAAACTACTTAAAGCTTTCATTGATATTAAAGGGGGCAAGACATGGTATTGAAAACTGTGGTATGCAAACATTTTTTAAAGATATTTTTTGGGCTTTTCTGCCTTTAATTGGATAGAGGAAGAGGACAGTGGATAAAGTAGGAAAGGGGGAGAGTGCGGGAAACAGGCCACAGGCAGGAATCGAACCCGGGCCACCCACTCAAGGGCAAACCTCATGGTGTGCAGCCATAACCACTAGGCCATCTGAGCCTTGGTATGCAACCATTTGATCAGGGTTATTTTGGAAGTTTCTGTTGTTATGATTTAGATATAGTGAACACATTCATTTGTTAAAATAGTTTCACCCAACGATTAACCATGAGTGAAAGAAAAGTTTTTGTGTTACATTCATATTCTCTAAAAAATGGCCAAGGAATCATAGATTCTGCCGGGGTATGTAAACTTTGAGCATGACTGTAGATCAAAAAGGATTCGCAAATCACCGTATTCTGTTTTTATTTACGTTTTACCCAACTTTCCACCTTCATTGGAGTTGGGGTTGTAGAAACCACACCTCCCTAATTATCCCTGGGTTTGAGCCAAACTCTGTTTGCCATCTGCAGTCCCGTCACGATGAACATAGTGCCGAACATTTCCTGACTCTGTTCTGCACACGCTGAAACATGCCCCCTTCTTGCGTTCACGATTTATGACCGGCTCTTCTCTTTGGGTCCACGTGTTTTAGCTCCACAAGCGTGATGAATGGCTGCCTTCCCCTGTCCTGGAGTTCAGTGAAAAGGCAAAGCAGGAATCAGGGGTGGGAGAGGACGCTTGGGAGGACTGTTTACATCTGTTTCTGAGGGGGTAGCTGAAAGGAAAGGTGAAGGCAAGGAGGGAGGAGGAAAGGGTGGTTGAAATGGTTGGAGAGAAAAATAAGTGACGAAAAGTGAACATTTGAAAAAGCAAAGATGCCAATTTTGAAGCAGAAATGGAGGCAAAGTTGGGGGAAAATTACAGAAAAGAGTTTTGCAGCTAAAAAGATTTCATGAAAAGCAAAAGAGGCGGAATACTTTTGGTCAGAGCATAGCCGAAACCAGTGAATAAATGCTGTACTTACACAGCAGTATATAAATTATTCACTGTCTGAATGTATGGTGCCCTCAATGGGGCAATGGCTTCACATTTGTGATTCTGAGATGTAGGAATTTAAATGCAAATTCAGGAAACAGAAGTCTACATCTCCACTGAACAAAAGAGATGCAGAGAGACAGAGACAGGTGTATGCAAAGAGACACTGTGTACTTACCCAGCATGCACCCAACGCCCCTTGGAGCAGTCCTATCTACACGCTTTTATTTTGGGAAGAAATTTACTTCACGCTTGGATACAGTCTACTAAAAAAAGTCTCTGCAGCTTTTCTCTTTTTTCTCTCTTTCTTCTTGAAGAATCCTTTGTAGGAATAAGCTTTCTGGAAGCAACATTTCCGCCGCAGTTGTGACACGAGATTAAGTTAATCTTTGGTGTGGCGTGGTGAAGCGGCAGCGGCAGTGTGGCGTTGATGTAAACAGCATTACAATTCACCTCTTTCCCCATTTGGAGCGCTCCATGGCTGTCTGGGTAATTCCATCTGCTGGGGCCAAACAGCGTGGGGTACCTGCCATGGATGACTTTGTGTGAGCTTGCACGGCTGTGAGCAGATAGAGCGCTGCTGCTGCTGCTGCTGCGTGTTGCCTTCATGTCGGGGGCAAGAAAATGATCTGTTTCAGTGAGTGAGAAGCTCGCGGAGCAAACAGGATTAGACTGGCAGGAAGAAGGGAACATATAACACAAGTGGAACAGAGTACAGTTCATGACTATCAGGTACCAATGTTAAGTTCTGATGTGTCACCTGAACTGTACTCATGTGACATTGGTAAACCACTCAGAACAGAAGTGGCTCGGATTAGAAAGAGAGGAAAGAGAGAGCTCACCCTTGAAGTCGCTCAACCAGCTCCAGCTCATACAGGTTGTATTTTGAGATTGTCCAAAGAGACAAATTTTCTGTTTTTTAATAATAATCTTTATAAACCAAAGCTATCTTGTTAGTGTGGGTCAACCATAGACTGTATAATGAGTGGACGTAACGACGTTCGGCTCAAACCGAAGCCTCCAGCAGATGCCCCGCCCCCTGGTGTCTGGCTGCAGTATAGGTCATAAGCCCCGCCCCCTGGTGTCTGGCTGCAGTATAGGTTATAAGCCCCGCCCCCTGGTGTCTGGCTGCAGTATAGGTCATAAGCCCCGCCTCCCCATGCATTCCAGATATGAGCCGGGAAAACTTTAAAAAATTACGATACCTCGTAGAAACATTTCTCTCATCTTTACACTAAGGTAGTATGACGATGTCATCTGGCTGCATGGTGTACAGGTGTTTTTTTTTCTGAGAAGTTAGTTTCTCATTAGTTATTGGACGTTAAAAACCGCGATATGAGTTTCGTTTTACGATAGTTGGCAGCTGCCGTTCGTGAGTAGTTTTTATCGGGGATATAAGAAACTTCTGGAAAGAGCGAAAAGGAGACTAAACCTTCTAAAGAAGAAGAAATAAATATTTATATTTCTCTTTTTTACTCTGCTCCACCGGAAATTCTCTACTGTGCAGACTCTGGCCGCACAATGGCGGCTAGAAAAACGGGTTTTTTTTGGCTTCAAAATCGTAGAGCGTTGACAGGTGGAAGCACGCTGTCCATTCTATATACAGTCAATGGCGTCAACCCATTTCTGTCTCTTTTTGTCTCTTTCTCTAACCCCAACACAGTCAAGGCAGATGTCTGTCTAACATAAGTCTGGTTCTGCCTAAGGTTTCTGCCTGTTAAAGGGAAGTTTTTCTCTTACTATTGTAGCGCTGCAAAGCTCGTCTCATGGTGGGTCAAGATGAGATAGGACTTATTATCTGGTCTTGATGTTGGGTCTCTGTTGTTAAAATAAAATCAAATTTATTAACATTAACAGGTTTTATTAACTTCCTGATGCATATTGACTCTAAAATTTAAGAGGGATTGTCAAGACAGGAAAGGTTTGATTTCTATTCAAGGATATGTAGTGTCAGTCATTTGCCAAGAGAACTCAGGTTTCCACAGTGCCACTGAACACACCACAGACACGACCCCGTAACGTTTGGTATACATGCGCAACAGAATTTAAAACTAGCTGGCGTTAGCCCAAAATGACATCACTTTGGACCTTACTTAAAGGGAACCCCGACTGTAAGGACTAATAGGTATGAATATGCTTAAATGTTTGTCTCAAACTAGAATTTGCTGTTAAAAGACATAACGAATTGGTTTTTCTTTAAAAAAAAAAATACAGTTTACAGTTTGGGTTGATGACGTAGATTGGTTGCTTGGTGCCGAGCATCTGGATTTGGCCGTTTCCTCACTACTAGTAGCCGTAAGTCACAAGGTTTCAGGAGGGAAAAAAAACATAATAATGCCACATGTGGCTGCTTTTGGGTGAACTTTTCAGTCCAAAGGAAACAAGGAGACTGATGTTAGTCTGCACAGCTTCCCAAAAGACAAGAAAAGAAGGAAATTGTGGGAAATGGCTTGTGGGCGTAAACAACTTCCCATGGAGCCGCGGCTATGTTCTGGCCACTTCTCCCCAGAAGCATTTGCTGGTAAATCGGCCGGGTACGACTACTTTCTCGACTGTCCACACCCAGTAATATTTGCCTCTGATTTCGGTTTACGACACGGCTGATAAAAGGTTGTGTTTGGGTGTTTTGAAGGAGTGGAAACCACTGAAGTCTGCTCCAGGACTTATATGATCCTGTATGAGATCCAGCCCGGTGCAACCATATGACGTCACTACCCAGATTTTGCGGCGTAAACAACGATGGCGGCCTACAGGTGAAAATATTTTTTCAAATTTTATACAAACTAAGATATTTTGAGAGATTTTACTATCATTCTTATGTAGCTGGTAAAAACACTGATCATTTAGGAAAATGACGTTCTGGTAGCCAGGGTTCCTTTTAAAAACAGCCTGAATGAGATTTTCGGAAAGGGAATTGAGCAAGGGGTTGACAGAGCCTTTTTTTTCCGGGGTGTTGTGGACACGACTGAGACAGTTGTTACAAAACCTTACAAAAGTGGATTTTATGTTATATAGCACCTCAGATCCTTTTTTTTTGTCAGCATATCTGTTTTTTTTCTCGTAAAGGTCCCAATTCCAAGTGACCCTCATGTGCCTCCACACATGAGAAATGAGGGGATACACTGAGGCATAACTGGAGACTTGACACTAGCATGACATTGCTCCTGATTGTTATAGTCTCCTCCAGGCTGTTTGGGCTCAAAACGCCATTTATTATAAAGGAAGGAAAAGGACGGAGCAGAAAAGCTTTAGAAACACAAAAGTAATCAGGAAAATTGGTTTAAGGTTGTGCTGCTGGTGTCTTGTAGCAGGGGCTGGATATGCTAACCTGACACATAAACACACACACACACACACACACACACACACACACACACACACACACATATACATAAAAGGAAATTAACAGCAGTGGCTCCTGACAGTTCAGGCCTTGGGCAAAGTGAAGAAAAATGGAAAACCTCCACGGTTTGTGGGAATAGTTAAATTTAACTACTGCAGGGCCACATTACGTCAGAGAACATAAACATCCATGAACTTGAACTTGTTGCCTTCTAAGTTTCTGACTGTTCAGCACCAATTTATCATCACTACTGTTGAACCAGTTGATTGCGACTCAAAACTTTGAAACGGAATGACACTTTTACAACACAAATATAATTTTTTGTTTCAGTAACCAAGTACACCTTGTGTGTTCATGGTAATAGCAATTGTAGACATCAATAAATGCTTTTTGATATGTAAACATACATATCCACAATATATGAAAATGGTAATTTTAGATATCGTTAACTGAATTACAACCAGTCGAACTGTGCCATTGACTATTTATAATTCAATTTACACTTGTTGTAATTCATAGTCGATGTATCCATAATGACATTTTGACATGTCACAATTTGATATATTTTGTTTCATGTAAAATCCCTATTTTGTTTCAAAAGTGTAACCTTAAAGAGAAATTTTTCAGGCACATATTCAGCATTGTTGACCTATTCAGAGCACTAGTTTTCATTTCTAGCACTAAATAAATAAATGGCACCAGTGGATGTCTCTTGCAGAGAAGCTTTTACTGTTCATGTTTTTCATGAAATGAACAGCTAAGCTTAAAACACTGAATTAAAGATAACAGCGCCTAATTTCTTTCATTTGTGATGAGTATTCTACAGTGAACAGAAAAGAGGGAGAATAAGAGGTAAAAGGAACATAAATGGGGGGAAGAATGTTGAATAATTAATAACCAAGAGAAAGAACACCTCCAGGGTCTGACTGTGGATATTTGTCTAATTTCATTTTCTGCTGGAGGCAAAGCTCTCTATTTAAACACCTCTAAGTGCTAATGATGTTTGCATCATTAAGAGTAAGAAGCATGACATGAGCAGACACCTCTGTTTCAGCAGCACGTGACAGAGACTTACACTGCAAAAAGAAAATCTGAGTAATGTGATGTTAAAAGGAACCCTGGCTACCAGAACGTATTTTTCTTAAATGATCAGTGTTTTTACCAGCTACATAAGAACCATAATAAAATCTCTCAATATATCTTAGTTTGTATAAAATTTGAAAAAATATTTTCACCTGTAGGCCGCCATTGTTGTTTACGCCGCAATAACGTCTGGGTAGTGATGTCATATGGTTGCACCGGGCTCCGTCTCATACAGGATCATATAAGTCCTGGAGCGGACTTCAGTGGTTTCCAGAGGAAGTTTTGTGGGTTTGTGTTGGAAAATAGTCGGCACAGCATTTGGCTTTAGTCTCCGTTTATAATGACCCACACCTGTCAGCTCTTTCATCAGCATGGGCCGGCTAAATGCAGCAAATGCTTCTGGGGAGAAGTGGCCAGAACATAGCCGCGGCTCCATGGGAAGTTGTTTACGCCCACAAGAGATTTCCCACAACTTCCTTCTTTTCTTGTCTTTTGGGAAGCTGTGCAGACTAACATCAGTCTCCTTGTTTCCTTTGGACTGAAAAGTGCACCCAAAAGCAGCCACATGTGGCATTATTATGTTTTTTTCCCTCCTCAAACCTAGTGACTTACGGCGACTAGTAGTGAGTAAATGGCGAAATCCAGATGCTCGGCACCAAGCAACCAATCTACGTCATCAACCCAGAATGCATTGCGGCAGTAAAACAATGGCTGCGCCCGAAGGATAGAAACTGTGTTTTAAACTGTATTTTTTTTTAAAGAAAAACCAATTTGTTATGTCTTTTAACAACAAATTCTAGTTTGAGACAAACATTTAAGCATATTCATGCCTAATAGTCCTAACAGTCGGGGTCCTTTTAACACAGCAGAACATGGAGAGCTTATTCAAAAACAGGATGGGGATAAAATGTAGAAATCATTGGACATAAATGACCTGTATTAGCTTTAGGTGTGATTAAATACGAGATGGGATTCAGGAAAATGACTTAAGTTAATTCACATTCAGCATGACTTTTGCAGCTTTGAAATGGGTGTTGTTGGTTTTTCTAGTAGAGTCATTAAAGGATATTTTGTAGCACAATTGGCGTGGCCAGGGTGGGTAACCAAAGTTGATCAATTTTGATTGTCTCTTTTTCCCCATCACAGTAAGGAGCCCCCTACTGGCAACAGGAAGTCATGGCTTTTTTGCTGCTGCATATATATATATATTTTTTTTTTCTTTCTTTTTTCTTTTTACAGTGCATTGCATCTCCATGAGGACCTGCAGCATTTGACTGCAGTTTCACAGGGGTCTCCTCATCAATATTCATCTACAAGCTTTAAAGATTTAAAATGATGAATAATATCTCTCTGAATGATAATTAGCAGGCCCTGTGCCACTGCTTCACTCAGTTTGAAAAAAAGATGAGTAAAGACTTAATGTACTGTCCAGTGAAATCATGTTTTAGATTATTAAATCAATTAGAGACACATTTTGATGAGCTATGCTCCGTTAGATGGGCCAAGTATGCATGTATAATCATCTCTGTCTGATATCCTCATATGGTGTCTTTATGTTTAAGTAATTATGATGGAGAAGCAGAAATATGATTGAATCTTTCCCGCTTTTCTCTGTCACCCACCCCTGAGGCGAGATTAGAGGTCAGAGTGGTTACATTCAAAGGCTTCAGAACATGACGAGGATGAGGAGGATCATGTAAATCTGAATAACAATGAATGTACAACAAGAGAAGCGATATCATCTTTGTGTCTTTTCATGCAGGTTTTAATAGAAAGTCTGAGAGTCCAGACCTTATTATCGGTGTAGTTTGTATTCCTGTATTTCAGTCGCATATTTAACGAGGGATATGCAGCTGCTTAACTCTCCCGTCTGACAAGAACGGCAAAAAAATCTGTGCCTCTGCATGTAAGTCTTCCACATCATGAGAGATTTCGATCTATTGATAATTGATAAAAGCCTCCAAATTTTTTCTAGGTTACAGTAAAATGGGTCACAACTGCCACAAAGCTTCAATTACGAAACTAATATTTTAAAGGACATCCATCCATTTTCTATACTGTCTATCCTGCTAATCAGGGTCGTGGGTGGCTGGAGCCTATCCCAGTTGTCATTGGGCGAGAGGCAGAGTACACCCTGGATTGGTCGCCAGTCAATCGCAGGGCTGACAAACAGACAAACAACCATTCACGCACACACTCACACCTACGGGCAATTTAGATTAATCAATTAACCTAACGTGGGCATGTTTTTGATCCGTGGGAGGAAGCCGGAGTACCCAGAGAGAACCCACGCATGCACGGGGAGAACATACAAACTCCACACAGAAAGGCCAACCATGCTTGAACATTTTAAAGGACATAAAACACCAAAATGACAACAAACTGCGACCGCTTCCACCCCTGTATGACACGGATGACAGAAGCACGAACCACTTCAACCCTTACTGCTCTATTTGTTTGGTTTTTGACTTTTTGTTATCGTATCGTTTTTAAATTAGATTAAACATTTTTTAGTTTATGTGTATGGAAGCCCTTGAAGACCATAGTTTTCTAAAAATTAAATTCTCTGTTTACTCAGGATAAGTTATTTTCAGTTGTCTTCTTGTTCTTGCCACCCATACTTCAATTCAACTTTGCTCATGCCATCCATGCTTCAGATTAATACAGTCACCATCCAAGCTTTGAATCCTGTTAAACGTGTATGGGTCAATGACAAAAAGAGGGTCTAAAAATGTATTTTTTAAAAGTTCTTTGAAAATGGATAAAAATCATATTTCTGGGTGAAGAATTAAGTTTTCTAACAGATTTCAGTAGTTGACCAACATTTCAAAGTTTTTAGGTTGTACCACCTGACATGGAAATTGTTCCAGTCACCAATGAACTGAAAAAAACTTTATATATTTATACATTATTAAAAATAATGCCACTGTATTTTTTATTTCAATTTACAATAACTGACATTCAATTTTTAGAGTTTAATTACTGTGGATACTTGTCAGGACGGTTGCACCACCTGACATTTTGGGGGTTTGAGGAACCAAAACACAGAAAAACATGTTATATTTTAATAGTTTAAAGATGTGTTCAAATAACACAGGTTTCATAGAATAAAGAAATAGATGTGATGAAACACTCAATTCATGATGGAAGGAAATATTGCACTCGGACACAAAAAAGGGGACGTCACGTCATTGACCCGAATTCCAAATGTTATGGAGCCGTACCTGTGATACGTTCAGTGGTTCTGGGGAAATTCAGGCTCTCTTTGCAAAGGGCTGATGCTACAAATCCGTGAATAGAAATCTAATCTTCTTTGTCTCAACGATTCCAGTTCATTAGGTTAGGTTAGGTAACTTTTGTACCCGACATCCACTTTGACATTTAGTCACAAAACGAAACAATCAGAGCACAAAACCATTCAAAACAGTCAGAATTGACACACTACTACTAAAACATCACTGAAAAGTACTCTGGTTCCACCAACAATCAATAAAATGAAAGGATATTATTTAAAAAAAACGTCAATGGAAATGAATGAATAAGAACAAAGAACAGCCACCATAGGAAAAACTAAAAACCACAAGTTTATTTAAGTCCCATTATTGAAATAAATCAAAGTGCAACTAAAAGTTAATGTTAACTTGAATTTCAGAAAATGTGGCTGTAACTTAAAGACAGTTCAGTTTATGGGTGACAAAAGGAATCATCCCATTATCTTGAGAAAATGGAGCAAATTTATTTCAGAAAACCACAGTCTTTAAAGGCTTCACCTCTGTTTCTCCTCTGATTTTTAACATGCTGTGCTCCATCCTTGGCAATAGCGACATAGAGTTGAATGTTGGTTGCATGTGAAGTTTTGTGTCTTTTCCTACAATGAGGCAGCTCTGCCAGTTTCTTTTTTTATTTTTTTTCCCAAGCCCTGCGGTACCTCTGTCAACCTTCACCACATCTTTCCTCCACAGAGGGAGATATGAAAGCCTGGGAGCCTCATCTTGGGGTGTTTATGGACAGCATATATGAACTCTTTACCCCTACGGACGCATCAGTGGAGGGAGAAGAGGTTAGTGTGAAACAGAAGAAGAGAAATGTGTGTGTCTGAGTCTTCATGCCAGAATGGATGATACTCTGGCTGAGTAGAAAGTAATGCTCTCTCTTTCTCGTTCCATCACCTAAGGCCTGAACCTTTGAGGACGAGTGTGTGTGTCTGTGTGTGAGTGTGTGTTCCTGCCCTGAAGCTAAAGCCTCCATCCTGACAGATGTCTCTGTCTCACTTGCTTCGGCGTGATGTCGTCATCCCGAGACAGCTGTTGAGTCGTGGTGTGACCCTCTGCGAGGTTTGCAGAGACATCAAAACGGAAAGGAAGTGAGTAGAGGAGACAGAGGATGTGCAGAGGAGCAGGAAGGAGCTCCATGATAGATGTGAGCGGCGTGTCAGAAATCATCGTCTCGTGTGGTGACATTTTGCATTTATCATTCATGAACATCTGCAGACGTGCGTTTGTCGGTGTAGTGTTGAGTATATTGAAGAATATATGTTGCATTTCCCAGGGTGTGTCATCATCTCACAGTGCAGTGAAGGTATGTCAGCTCAGGAGTGTGTGACACGTCTGAATTCACAGACTTTAGGAATGAAATCACAAACTGCTTCTCCTGTCAGTGTTGTGGTCGCATCAAATGCCAGCGGATGTCGTCTGCAGCGAAGAAGAGCAGGAGTTTGTGTGTGTGTGAAATAAGGATTGTTCTTTGAGGTGAATAAGAAATGTCAACCAATGTTGCTGTTGTTTTGTTTGTTTTTGTCAACGATTTTGTTTACATTTGAGCACGCTCAGAAAAGTCAGCTAGAAGTCACATAGAAACAGCGTCACATACTGCTGGGTATGATACACCTGGGTACCTGATTTTTGTGCTTTTGCCCCACTTACACTCAAACTCCTCTGTGATATTCTGTTCTATTTTATTTTCAATCATTATTGGGATATGAAATATAAATATATGGAGTATGAAAGAGTTTATCATGAGTTAAGATTTTTGCTGTAAAAGTTTTGAAAGAAAAATGTAAAAAAAGAAACCTTTCATTAAATCTCAAAGATGGGGTGTTGTGCTTCTTTTAAGACTGTTTTGTTCCTCTGGTACTCCCATAGTTGCTTTACACAGTGGTGTGCATGGCCCAGTTGTTGAAAACCATATGCTTAAGTGCCCTCCTAGGTGGCAAAACCATTGACTGTTTATAGAAAGGACAGCATGCTTCCGCCTGTCACCGTTCTACATTTTTGAAGCCAAAAAACCCCGTTTCTCTAGCCGCCATTGTGCAGCCAGAGTCTGCGGAGTAGAGAATTTCCGGTGGAGCCAAGTAAAAAAGAGAAATAAAAATATTTATTTCTTCTTCTTAACATGGTTTAGTCTCCTTTTGGCTCTTTCCGGAGTTTCTTATATCCCCGATAAAAACTACTCATGAACGGCAGCTGTCAACTATCGTAAAACCAAACTTATATCGCGGTTTTTAACGTCCAATAACTAATAAGAAACCAACTTCTCAGGAAAAAAAACACCTGAACACCATGCAGCCAGATGACATCGTCATACTACCTTAGCGTAAAGATGAGAGAAACATTTCTACCAGGTATCGTAATTTTTTAAAGTTTTCCCGGCTCATATCTGGAATACATGGGGAGGCGGGGCTTATGACCTATACTGCAGCCAGACACCAGGGGGCGGGGCTTATGACCTATACTGCAGCCAGACACCAGGGGGCGGGGCATCTGCCGGAGGCTTCAGTTTTAGCCGAACGTCGTTACGTCCACTCATTAAACAGTCTATGGGCAAAACCCACAGGCTTTCATATTTAAAGGACACAAAAAACTTCTGCCACATAGTTGGGTCGCAGGCGTACATGAAAGGGGCAGGCGGAGAGGGCAAAAATGCATAATCAAGTGCTCTCTTGGGTGTTAAACTTGCCCTAAAATGCTCTTCTTGATCACAAACATGGAATAAAGAACCATCTTGGGAGCTAAAACAAATGCTGAAGTGCCCTCCTGGTTAGGGAACCAACTAATCTGCCCCTTTGGCTGGTTACAAAACAATGAACTGTTCTCCTAGGAGTTAAAAAGTGTGCTGAAATGCCAACATTCGTCAACATATGCTAAGTACAAATGCTGTTTTTCAGCTTTAAGTACATCCTGAGGCTGCCATAATACTTGAAACAGCCGTAGTTTAATGTCCAAGTTTGTTTTACTTCCTGCAGAAATCGCCTTTTTTCTCATTCCAAGGCAGCACATCTTTACAAAAATGCTTATTCTGTAATTGTCTCTAAACATTATTTTTCATTAAGCCTACAAAAAAGGCAAATGCAGGAGGTGGACAAACTCTGTGAGCCTTTGTGTGTCTGCTCAGCATGCGCGTTGTTCAAAAATCTGACCTAATTTGAGACGAATCACTTGCAGGAATATTATACATTAAAATCAATAATTAGCAAATATCAACATGATTAAGACTCTTCGCAAACACAAATAGTGTCCCCAATATTGTGCAGATCTAAACATCAAGAATGTAACTTGTCTTAACAGCCATTAAGATTATCTCATTGGAAAACATTTCAATAATAATAAATCATGGTTGAAAAGTAAAGTTATTTGTTGCCTGGGAATTAAAAAGTTTTAAAATTAAATAAAGATTTCCTCATCCAAAAAGAGAACAGAGAAACACTGTCGTCCAGTCCCTCCTCTCTCTGTCACAGTCGCTCTCTGCTGCCTCTCTGGGATTCAACATCGGAGGCCAGTTTTCCGCTGACAGCTGCTTGCTCTGTCGTTCACCTCCAGCTGGATGGATTTGTTCGGCTCAGACTGTTAGTTAAATGAAGCCCTGAAGGAGTGGAAATGAGCTCGCCTGCAGCAGCACTCAAAGCAGCCTATAGAGGAAACTTATCTCCCATTCAGAGGCTGTAAACAGATAGAAATACTTCCTCCTGTCACCTCTGGGCTGAGGGATAAAACATACAGAGACGAGCCCTGTCTGCAGAGTGACGCTCGATAGTTCTCACAAATTCACTTCAGAAGGGCTGTCAAAGGAGACTTGAGGAAGTAAATGGAACAGATTAGTGTTGAGTCTTGGAGTGACCCTTGAGTTGCGTGAAAATTGTGGTGCATATTTTTTGTCCAGTTTATTGCCAATTAAAAACCGTGTATTCATTAAAATGGAATATAGAAAAAAATGTTCAAAGTTTCAAACTTCAAGTAATGTGCTTGCTGCAGAATGAGTCCTTTTCAACAAAGAAACTTTCACAGAGCTGACACACACTGGACCAACCAGAGGCTCTGGCTCAGTTTGGTTTCCTGGACGGCAGCTGTTTCACAGTGAACTGAGCACCTCAGGGGGCTGAGCTGACTGAGCTCAGTTTTCTAACAAGAGTTTCTCACTCTTTCAGTTCCTGAGATGACAGAAAAACTGCAGAGTTGACTTAATTACATAAGTATAGATTTAAAAGTTTTGATCTTTGGTGGTGGAGGAGTGTACATTTCTAGAAAGTGTAAAAGATAGGCCATTCCTTTTCTCACACTGTAGGATGCAATTTTGCACATTTGTTGTTCTAGCATATTATTCAATGTCAGAATGACAAAATATATTCTGCTCTGTAACAAGTTTCTAGTTTTTGTTTTCAAACCAATGCTTTAAAGCAGTACTACGGAGGATCGCCGCTTGACCAAAACGAGAACTCAACTACCCATAAGCCCTCACGCACAAATACTGTCGTAAAGATACAGATGTGCCGGTCGCGTGCATTTGTTTTGAAGGCGAATCATCGAAGCCAGGACTTCGCTCAAAAGTATTCTTCTGTCTTCAGACAGCTGTTTGCAGGATGGATAGCAACGAGGCAACATATTTATTTTTGACTAAATAACGATGTTGAAAATCGCTAAGTTCAACTTGGTTTTATCACCGTGGAGTGGCCCCCGCCTTTTTCCTGTTGAAGCGATAAAGTGAATAAAAGTAAAGACAACGACGAGCTGGTGACATCACACACTTGAAATATATGTAAACAAAACTACATACTGGTACGTTCTGGATTTGTTGTGCTGTAGTTTTTTCCTGTCAAGTTTTTTTGAGGAACTTTGTCATAAATTGGTCGCTCAACATTCCTTTTAACTCGTGAATAAACTGCCCATTCTTCATATTTAGCAGATTAGCCCGGCAAATTTTCAGTTTTCTCAGGAAAAATACTAGAAATGTCCTGTACGTTTTCTTTACATTGCATTCTTTCCTCTAATTTTATAATTCTTTACTCTTGTGAGCTTAGCAGTTTACAGTCATCGTCTACATTAGCTTTCAAAAATCACCATGTTCGTAATAAATAGCTACAGCCTGGGAAAACTTGTTTATGAATATGAACAGGATGAGACGGCCCTTAGTGATACAAAAAGTCACATTACAAACTCGGCATCGGTCGGACATCCCTCCTCGTCTTTTATTTCACGCCAGTGAGTGAACGCCGAACCGATGTTTATTCTGGTCCGAGCATTCAGCTTGTTTTTCTCTCGCTTTTTTTGTTTCGCATCCTCCGACAAAACTCTTCTCTTCCTTGGGTTCTTTGCTGCCTCTGCCATGGCTGCAGCTCCGCGATTGGCTTTCGCCGAGACTTCTGTGTTTTAAACAAATCAGGAATCGGGGGAAGTGACGTTTGCCGTAAAACAGTCCAAACTTGTAGTTTTTTAGTGTGGCAGGGTTCCTACCATCCACCTCGAAGTTACATAGTGCCAGTGAAAACGACACAGACCACCCCAGACCACCACAGAGGGGTCATTCAACTCACTGTAAAGTGGTGGATCATGACAATGAATATCCAAGGATTATATTATGTTTGAAAAACTACATAGTGCTGGTTTAAAGTATGAAGAGAAGTAGAAATGAAGAAGACTTGGATCCAGGCAGCAAAAATAAGCAGCCAGAGTCTCAAATCAATGTTAAATGTGTTCAACTTCCTAAGAGACATTTAACACCCATTAAAAGTGCAACATCATTAAAAACAAACATCAAAGATGCTAAACTGGGTAATGAAAGCTGCCCTAAGTCTACAGCCTGATGTGAACTTCACCTTTTAAGAAAGGCAACTCTGCTGGCAATGCACCCAAATTATTTCTCTCTTTTTGCTGATTCCCCTCAGGAACCTGCTCTGACTGATTGCCGCAGATAATGTTGACACAACAAGCGAGCGCCCATCATTACTCCATCATCCTGCGACGACTAAATCGGCTGTCGTATGTCTTCACTGGGCAACTTTAAACAGAAGTGTCACTTTATTGACATAATTTATATGGATAAAGAGCCCCTTACAGTCGCCTCCTGGCTCGTATGAATCAAGCCTTTACACACAAACACACACACACACACACACGAGCGACGCAAAGGCTCACCTCTAATTTCCCATTATCGTCCTGCGATGCTTTTGAATAATTCATGCAATGCCCTCACTGTAGGGAGAAGGTAAAGTGAGGAGAGGTGGAAAAATGGAAATTATGTGGGAGGGAAAGAGAGAATTAAGAGTTGAAATAAAGAACGGATGAAAACAAGTGACACAACGGTGCGCAGAGGGAGGCAAAATGCAGGTAGAAAGTCGAAGAAAGGGAAGAAAAGATGCACTAAAAGAGGACAGTTGGGTTGCAAAGAAATGAGGGAGAAGACAGAGAGAAGAGAGTGACAGACCACAGGGACTGGGAACAGAAAAACAGCTTTCTGCACACAGGACAGGTATATCAGATGTCCCCGGGAGTGGATGAATGAAGCCGACACGTCTGTTAGCTCGTAAATTGTTCCAAATTAGCAGAGCTTTCATTTAGCATATGCCCGTTTACACTGCGAAAAAAAAAGAAAAGGGAGGTGGAGAGCACAGGGGGACGTAGATTTACTTCATTTTTTTCCCTCACCCCGTCGTCTCGCAGGTCCACATGATTCTCCTCCACCAACAGTAAGCGAGCCCGAGGACTGGTGCCTCTAAACTGAGTCCTGTCTGAATATTCATGGGTTTTCATTTGCATAGCCCACAGATGGCAAAAACAGATGCTCGTTACGGCAAGTGTCAGTTTTCAAAAATTTGCTTTCATGACAAAACAAATAAAGCTATACAGGAGGATGGAGCGGCTCGAAGCCTCCTGGCAGAGCTGCTAAAGTGTGTGTAAGTCATTGCTGTGTGTATGTGTGTGTGCAAGACAGTTGTTGAAAGAGAAGGTTGTAATGCATGACAGGTGTGTGCATTAAAGAAATGACAAGGGCAGCATCATAGGCAACAAACACAAGTATTCTCATTGTTTTTTTTTCAATAGTTCAATCACTCTCTTTTGAGTTTGTGTTTTGGTTTTTGACATTTTCCTGCTGCCTGCTCATATTCTCAGGTTTCAACCAACCAAGGCTCTTTGTGAAATCCTCGATGCTCTTTCATTCAGCTGTGGGGTGGTGTTTTTTCTCCCAGTCCTGCATCGACCATCAAAGATGAAGAGTATCTCGAGATTAAATATACCCAGCTCTCCTTAAGCCAGTCTTTGTGCTGATTGCAACAATCCTTGGGGTGAGAAATGAAACCTCATAAAGTAGAGAAACAGTGGGAATAAAGAGCCACTTCAGGTTCACTCATAGATGAGGTATGTACATAGCTTTGTTAATGCTCTACGCTCCTGCTGAAGTGCTTTGTTTCCAGCCCAGCAGTTGATTACCACTTTAAAAAACATTCTTGGATCACTTTAGAGAGGTCTGATGGGAACATACAAGCAGAGAACAAGTGTTTTTATGCTGTTTCCCTGCTCAACCTTGTCCACAGAAGCCCCGTAGTCTTCAACGCCATTCAGCCGACAATACAGAGCAGATGACTAAACGCTGAGAGGAGGCTTTGATCCACTGCCTCCTTTTTCAGTTTAACTCAATAAAAATAAGCATCTTCAGAGACAAATGTTAACAGCTAGTGATAGATGTCAAGACCAAAATGATACAGCCTCTTGATTTCAGAAGAGGAGTCAATGCAGGAGTGTTTTTCTCATCTTCAATAGACTTTCTAATGGCCAGCATCAGGGCGCTGAAAGAAGTCTGGTGTTATTTAAGTATCAAGGCTTGTTACCTCAGTAAAGATTTTCCTTTTCAGTTTATTCCCTCTGTCGCAATCTGAAAGTCTACTTTGGTATTAACGTTTTATATCATGTGGTCCCATTCTGAATGACAGAGTGCAGGGGTAAAGTAGGATGTGCTTTAAGAAATGTAAAAATGCTTTGGGAAAATCAAAGACCTGTCAGCTAAGGTACAGACTGTGACTGTGAGGACTTTATGTTTAAAGTGGACTGCAGCAGCTCCTTCAGCCAGAGAACTCGTGCAATCTGTCACGAAGACTTGATTCTCAACAGTATTTGTTTGGGGAAAATTAATGAAGAGCAGATCTTCATTCTAACACTATTTTGCTTTGTCCAGGACAACTTCTTATCACATACAATGTGATGAGATGATGTGTTTATAAACAGTTAAGTAGTGCTGTTGTTTAAAACATGACAACAAGCCAGTTACATTTAGTACTACTCACAGCCCAGTGCTCTGAAACGTGTCTGTAATGTGAACCGCAAGTGAATCCTGGCTATGTCCGACCAGTGCTCATCTACCAACTCCAACCTCACCAAGCAGAGCAAATGTAACCTGACTCTTCACACTGCAAAAACAGAAATCTAAGTAAGTCATTCTGTCTTATTTGTCGTAAAAATTGTCCTATTGTTCTTAATTTGAGCCACATTCACCAGACCAGGTCATAAAAATGTCTTATTTCAAGTTTTTTTAAGACAAAAATGAGGTGTAAATTGCTTGTAAGGAGTCAAAAAAATCTGCCAATGGGATAAGACGAATTCACCCGGGAAGTTTCTTGAAATTAGAAAGATGTCTTAAAACAAGAATCTTTTATCTTATCCCATAGGCAGATTTTTTTTACTTGTTACAAGCAATTGATGCCTCATTTTTGTCTTTAAAAAACTTAAAATGAGACATTTTTATGACCTTGTCTAGTAAATGTGGCTCAAATCAAGAATAGTAAGACAAATTTTACTAAAAATAAGACATAATGACTTGCTTAGATTTCAGTTTTTGCAGTAAATGGTAAATGACCAGTACTTATATAGCGCTTTTCTAGTCTTTCTGACCACTTAAAGCGCTTTACACTGCTAGTCTCTTTCACCCATCTATGCCACATTCACACACTGATGGCAGAGGCTGCTAATCAGACTGCCACCAGTCAAGGCTACCACATTGATACCCATCCACACTCCACTGAACATCAGCAATTTGGGGTTCAGTGTCTTGCTCAAGGACACTTCAGCATGTGACTGTAGAAGCTGGAAACGAACCTTCGATCGAGAGACGACAACTCTACCACTGAGCCACGGCCGCCCAGTGCATTTAATTGATAGACTCTCATGTTTGAACAGATCACTGCAGGAAAACTGCTGCATGTGGGTTGTGATAAACATTATCACAAACAGCTTAGCCCCTGTTTTAGCCTCCAGCTCGTGTTTTAGCCTTTAGCCTCTGTTCTATCACTCACCCTTTCCCCCTTTTTTCTGTCCCTTTTCTGTCAGACGGTCCAGCTCCGGTTTCCACTGTTACTACTAAATCACAGAAATCATTTTCAGCAGAGAAAAACACAGATCTCTCTTCTCACTGCTAAACTATGTCAGCTGAAGTGGTGTTGTCATAGAGACTTCAACTTTGAGGAAATCAATCTGGACCAGTCCAATATGATGAGAAAGCTTAGAAATAACCTCTTTTGGTACTGATGATCCAATTTTAAGTTGTGGACTATAATCAGGTATCTAGAAGTGAAACTTTAGTCAGTCAGTCACTTGCTGTACTAGTTTAATGTGTAAGATGATATATTTTCCCTTGGAATAGCTCATTAGATTCTCATTTTCTTGTGTATTTAAAGAAAAATGTGATTGATTTGTGAGTTTTGCATTCAGCTGTTTTGAAGACCGGTAAATGAAATGTTAGCTCAGCCTCCTATCCTTACTTCCAACTCCAGCACACATCAGTGTATTTACCCATACAAACATGCATACACACAAGGAAACAGCAAGCAGCTCCCCTCCTGTAGCTCTGTTCTCTGGACACACTCAAATGAAAATACTTCCTGCAGAAAAATTCATTTTGCACACCACACAGTTTCCTTCCCTTCACTGTTGGTCATGAGTGCTTTTGCATGTTATTCTACTTTTATTCTCGTCCCCTTTCTCTCTGTTTCTCTGCGCGCTTTTCAATTAATTCAATTGCTCTGCTTGCTCTCTGCTCGCATCTCATTCTCTCTTTTTCACTTAATGTTTCTGTACCTCCATTGTGTTCCGTGTTGCTGGAAATTTCTAGCAGAAGGACACAAACGCTGGGAGTGACTCTTCACCTTCAGTGGAAATTCACTGAGGTGTCTTTTCTTGTCTCATGCACAATGCTTCCAATCTTACATCGTGATGTACACAGATGTCATCGTGATTCGGGAAAAATAGAAAAATAGACAGAATAGAAAAAAACTGGTGGTTTTTCTTATTCTAGAAGTAAAAGAGTTGATAACCACTCACAGGTAACTGTGTTCTTCTGCAAAATGTACCAAATCACTTAAGCTATGTTCACACTCCAGGCCTTAATGCTCAAATCCAATTTATTGTATGGCTGCTCAGATTAAATTATTAAATGTGCTTGTAGCAGCATATGGGTCACTCCTGAAGTGACCAATGAACTTGAATGGCATCACACATGGAACAAAGTTTAGGAGATGAACATAAAGGCAGCCAGTACTCTCACTTATGGTTTTATGAAAAAACAAACAAACAAACAGTGTGTACATACAAATATTAACTTCTGTTTTCTGGTGACTGTTCAAGTTCAGTTTTGTAATTTTCAAAACATGCTACAATATGTTTTTTTTTTGTTTAATTTCATCAAGAAAAAGAAGATGTTGTATTTCCAGTCATATACTGTGGCCTGGGTGCATGGGAATTGTATTTACTTGTCCATGTCGCGTGGGACAGCAACACTCCAGCACTCAGGGAGACACCAGCACTAACTCTGCTGACGTGCTGGAATGAACCAGATGCAGAAAATTGCAGCATTTTAAGGAGTTTTTCCATAGGAGATAAGGTCCATACCTCCTTGTGACTGGCTCCAAATCAGCCCTGTAATCCAGCAGCTCAAAAACATTACATTTTTGGATCGACAATATGTCTCAAATATTTTTATTTCTGACAATACAATTATGTTGACACATGCACAGAACTTTCTCTCTCTCTCTTTGGTCTGTCGTTGCACCTTTGTCTCCAGTCTGCCTTCAGTCTGTTAATGTGACTTGGCTGTACAGACTTTAGAAGCCTTAGAAAGAAAATTGATACGATTTCAATTCAGTTCCACATTTGAAAGTGGCTTGAATCTGGCTGAAAATGTCAGATGCAGTGCAACTTGTGTTGTTCACACTGTCAGATACAAAAAAATTGGGTCACAATTGAGCAAAAGAATCAGAGTCATGCCACTTTTAAATGATGAACATAGCCTTATTAACTTATTTCAACCCGTGAGTTCGTGTCACAGAAGTGGTTTTTACATCAGCTTTACTTCTACTTTCTGTTACTGCAGGCCAGGGAAACACACTACAAGTCAGACCCATAGACTGTATAATGAGTGGACTTAACGACGTTCGGCTCAAACTGAAGCCTCCAGCAGATGCCCCGCCTCCTGGTGTCTGGCTGCAGTATAGGTCATAAGCCCCGCCCCCTGGTGTCTGGCTGCAGTATAGGTCATAAGCCCCGCCTCCCCATGTATTCCAGATATGAGCCGAGAAAACTTAAAAAGATTACGATACCTCGTAGAAACGTTTCTCTCATCCTTAAACTAAGGTTGTATGACGATGTCATCTGGCTGCATGGTGTTCGGGTTGTTTTTTGTCCTGAGAAGTTGGTTTCTCATTAGTTGTTGAACGATAAAAACCGCGATATAAGTTTCGTTTTACGATAGTTGACAGCTGCCGTTCGTGAGTAGTTTTTACCGGGGATATAAGAAACTTCGGGAAAGAGCCAAAAGGAGACTAAACCTTCTGAAGAAGAAGAAATAAATATTTTTATTTCTCTTTGTTACTTGGCTCCACCGGAAATTCTCTACTGCGCAGACTCTGGCTGCACAATGGCGGCTAGAGAAACGGGGTTTTTTGGCTTCAAAAACGTAAAACAGTGACAGGCGGAAGCACGCTGTCCATTCTATATACAGTCAATGGTCAGACCTGACAGCACAGTCACACTTTCAACTACATTCAATAGCAAAAGTAGTACACAGAACGTACAACATAACCAATTTATATGAAGTATGCAGCAGCGTTTGGAAAAAAAGGGGAGCTGATTAAGACCACTGGGGTTGAAGTGGCACTGAAGTGACGGAGCTCCTGTCTGATAAAACAAGTTGTCAGTAAGCCTGCTACAAAAGCTGTGAATCAACAGCACTTTGGGATCTGTTTTTTGTCATTAGGATGATAACTCTGTGGCCTCTTAAGAGCTAGCCAATCAGAAATAAGTGGACGAGTAATAGAGTAATAAATTAAGCATCACAGACACAAGTGGAAATGAAGGTTTTTAAAGAGTAATGTAATAGTGACAATAAAGCCTGGAAACAAGTTAAAGACTTCCTCTTCAAGCATGAGTCAAGATCAAGTACGCAATTAATGTATTTAATGTATTTCAGCTGAGATGTAACAGCACATACAGCAGTCAAATGGAAAATTCATGGTCTGTATGTGGGAAACGCTGCCACATACTGCATTTAAAAAAATGTTTTTCAAACTGTCACAGCTCAGCCTTCCTCTTTCTTAGCTAAATGTCCTCAGATAACTTTCTCTTTTTCTCTGCTCCTCTGGCTGTCCAGCTGCCCACACCGTCCAGACTCCACGGCGTGTGGCTTCTCTCAGATATTAATTAAACACCCTCATGTGTCTGCAGCCCCTCTGGTGAGCACCTCACTCTTTAATTAGACCTCAAGAACCACAAGGAGAGACACACACCTCAACAGTTTGTTTAAAGCCGCACAGGTGTGTGTGTATGGGACTGATATACTGACTTAATCTCCAACTACACCTCCCAAATGTACCAGTGTGTGTGTGTGAGCAGTTTGGAGTCTCAGGTAGGCAGACTGGTCATATATGTGCTCGTAATCACTGTGAATACAGCCCTTGTTTTTTTTTGTGTTTATCATAGACTGAAAAAAAAGGGAAAATATGTTTGTGAAGGGTATTATTTTTGTAAATTATATTATTAATGAGAATGGCAAAATTATGGGGTATGATGAATTTAGAATTATGTATGGTGATGTATGTTCATGTTATTCCTTCAACCAACTAACTAACTAATTAACCGTGGAAAAATACAAACTGCTAGTCTGTACACCATCAATAAAAAACTCCAATTGGTTAAATGGAATAAAACCAAATAAAGGTATATTAAACTTTTATTTAATAAAGCAGTTGTTAAAGGCTGCCCCATATAACACATATGGAAAATGGGAAGACATTTTTGACTGTCCATTACCATGGGAAAAAATATTTGAATTAATTTACAAAACTACAGTGGATGCACAAAATCGATTCTTTCAAATTAAAATCTTATATAATTTTTTACCCTCAAGGAAAATGTTAAAGCTATGAAATATGGCTGAGACAGATGATTGTCGTGTTTGTTATCAGGAGTCTGAATCCACCTTGCACATGTTTTGTCACATCGTGTCCTTGTTTTGGAACGACGTTGAGAAAATGTGTTTAGAAATTGGCTTGTCCTTAAAATTAGATTTTGTTTCTGTATTCTTAGGAGAGTTTGTAGACAGTAATGACTTAGTTAACCTAATTATTGTTGTTGGATTTATTGGTGTTGGATTTATTTTTAAGGCCATAAATAGATCTTCACTCAATATTATTTCCTTTAAAAGATTCGTTCAGAGATATATAGTCGTAGAAGGTTATATGGTCAAAACCGAAAATGATGCCAAAACATATGAAAGGAGATGGGAGGTTCTCAAAGGTTTATTTTGAAAATGTTAACTTTATGAAATAAAAAAAAAAAAAAAAAAAAGAAAATCATGACGCTTGGCTTTTTGGGAAGGCGCCCCCCACTGGCAACAGAAAGTCATGGTGTTTCTCATGTTGCACATGGGGGTGGGGTGGGTGGCATGCCACGACAGGCATACTTATGGCGCTTTTCCACCATACAATTCCAGCTCTACTCTACTCGGCTCTACACGGTTTGGTTATCTTTTCCTCTAGCCCGACTACAGACTCACGGTGGGCGTGGATCTTATAACACAGCTGCGCTGAAGTGCTTGCATGTTCATCTATAACGCGACATAAACATAATTTTGTACTAACATATGTACCACTGTGGTATTTAAAGGAAAAAACAAAGCTTTCAAAAGATTTCATTAAAGTAAGACAGCGGCCCAATATCGGGCGGCATGACACAGGAGCGGAGGTAAACAACAGCCTGGTGCTGCTGCACGCGGAGGAAAACAAAGGAGCTGCTTCCTGACATCAACTCTTCCCTGGATCCTGTGAGATCACTTTAATTTTTGATTTTTGGGCCTGGTATAGCAGAGATTTGTTGTTGATCAATCATTCTTCTTTGAACTGGTTTTCCTTTTTGGTTCCCTGTGGATTAATGGACTGATTGGTGCTTGAAGACTCTCGTGGCAGACAGATCGCTCCTGCACCGACCAACTTTGATTTAATTTAAAAGACTCTTTAAACCGATCTTTGCTGTTAACTTCTTTTTGGTTTAAAAAGGACTTTTAACTTATTTAGGAATCATGAAGGAGCATTTTAGGGCTGTATTTTGTCTTCATTCAGTCTGGTTCTGTGCCGTCAGGTTTAAATGTCATTAAAAACCCGTCGCTGACTTATTCCTTTGCCTCTTGTAAGTGATTTGTTCAGAGTCAGAAGCTGCAGAGACGACATTCTCTGACCAATGAGTGACCGGCAGTCCGTCCACGTCACCTTTTAGTATCGGCTTTACTCCCTTAGAACCAGGGTAGAGTAGGTACTAAAAACTGGCGTCTGCTGCGTTGTACCACGCTAATGGAAACGCAACACAAACCGAGTAGAGGTGAGTAGAGTAGGGCTGAGACGAGTCTGTGGAAAAGGGCCATTAGAAGTCCCGCTTATCTCCACTTTTGGCTCTAATTCTTATAATTGTAGCCTCAGGCAGTGTGAAAACTTGTGGCTTCAGTTCATGTGGAGGTTAAGGATAAAAAACACTGTGATAAAACTACAGCAGAGATGCACAGACAAGACTATAACTCAAGATGTATCAAGAATTTGTTTATTTTTTGGTTAACCCAACACGGAAGAATGGTGTATTGGACTTAGCTGCGGTCTTGTAAGCTTTAGTGTTCACTCTGGTTAGTTTGGGAATAAATAAGTAAATAAATAAAACAACTGCAAACCTGCTGATTTCCCTCAAGAGTTCCTTAAAACCACAAGCTTCAGATTACACTTAAGAGGTACAAATTAGGAGAGAACAACTGGAGCAAAAGTTAAGGATGAAAGAGGGCACTGTTGTTGAGATTTGATGCATGTTTTTCTATCAAAAAGAAATGATGTGGCTTTTCCCAAGAGGTTTCAGAGTCCTTCAGTTGTGCAAAAAAAAAAAAAAAATGAAAGTGTAATACTAGCAAGAAGCAATCTGTAAATATGCTTTTACTTTGCCAATAAAGTCTCCCTCTTCAGAGAATCAACATATGACAGACTAAAAATAATTCAAACACCTTATAGGTATTTTCACACTACAAATAACACCTCCTTAAAAAGCTGAAGTGAAAAATGCTGCAAGATCTTCATTAAAAAAAACCCAAAACAATGATCTATCTCTTAAGTTTGGCTTTTATTTATACTACTATACCTACTGTATCTTAACTTTATAATATGACTCCATCCTGTGAAAGTATGGCACTACCAAAGAAATTATTATAGGGTTGATTTTGTGTGTGTGAAAAATATGGAAATTCCTGGATCACTATGGGCTCGTAAAGTTTTCAGCTCCTGAAGTTGAATCATAAACTTCTCCCAGTGTTAAGCTGTCGCTGTTGCTGGAGTCAAAATTAACCGTTGACACTTTTTGCAGTGTGGTTTGGTGCGGTTAGCTGGACATGTTTGATCTGGGTTTGGGGGGAGTGGGGGGGGGTTTGGCTGTCCTTCCTTTCACATCAGCCAACTTAGCTCCAGAGCAGAGGCAGCAGCATGAGGCCCAGCACTTAACTCTGCCAAATTTCCTCCACCAGTAGCTCTGTTTTCCCCCCAATGCAGCTTCCTCTCATTTCCTCCACTGTCCTGCACCGGGAGCAGGCCAACTTTTCAGGCACATTCGTCTGTCTTTTTCTGCTGTGTTGGTTTGATGTCAAAAACTTCCCAGGTTAGAATAACTTAGTGTGAGTTTTCAGGTTCTACATCTTATTTTTTTTTTTTACCTACTGAAAACTCAAACCGCTCACAAATGCTTTCAAAACTTTTACAAATCTGGCACCAAAAGCCTGAAGTGTCCCATTAAAGTGAATTTTATTAAAAGATCAAAGACAGATGACACAAGATCTTCAAAAATATGTAAAAAAAAAAATGTATATGCCACATTGTGTCTTGAAATGGTTGTATCAATGCCATATACTGTGTGGACCCTGGAGCTTGCTGTAGTTGGGTCAATGACAAAAAGAGGGTCTAAAAACGTATTTTTAAAAAGTTCTTTGAAAATGGATAAAAACATATTTCTGAGAGAAGAATTATGTTTTCTAACAGATTTCAGTCGTTGACCAACATTTCAAAGTTTTTAGGTTCATTATTTTTTAGTATTTTTAATTTGAGCACCCAAAAATGTCAGGTGGTGCAACCAAATATATGAAAATATATTTATATGTTCCTGTTATTTTTTCTGTGTGAAATTATTGGCAAGTATCTCTCAAGTGTCTGTAGTGACTCATACATTTTCATTTTGTGTGTTTCATTTCTTTTATTTGTGAATAAGATAAATAATTTGATGTTAAAATAACATNTTTGAAAATGGATAAAAACATTTTTCTGAGTGAAGAATTATGTTTTCTAACAGATTTCAGTAGTTGACCAACATTTCAAAGATTTTAGGTTCATTATTTTTTAGTATTTTTAATTTGAGCACCCAAAAATGTCAGGTGGTGCAACCAAATATATGAAAATATATTTATATGTTCCTGTTATTTTTTCTGTGTGAAATTATTGGCAAGTATCTCTCAAGTGTCTGTAGTGACTCATACATTTTCATTTTGTGTGTTTCATTTCTTTTATTTGTGAAAAAGATGAATAATTTGATGTTAAAATAACATTTCACATTATTACATTGGTTGTACCACCTGACATGGAAATTGTTCCAGTCACCAATGAAGTGAAAAAACCTTTTTTTATCAGTATTTCAGAGAAATCTAAAAACTTTTCCTCTTGGTCACAAATGTCATTTGGGCTCCTCTGGCTGATGCAGTTTCCTGTTTCCTGTTTTGTTCTCTTCACTTTAAAATAAAAGTCTAATGTTACGGTTGCACCACCCTGACATTTGACAAGGTGAAAATTACGGGACAGTATTTTTTTACATTTCTCAACAGCTTTAAAATTCTTTTTATTTGCAAAGAATGTTTTATTTAAAAAGGTTCAAGCATAAAATAATGCCACTGTATTATTAATTTCCATTCACAATAACTGACATTCAATTTTTAGAGTTTAATTACTGTGGATACTTGTCAGGACGGTTGCACCACCTGACATTTTGGGGGTTTGAGGAACCAAAACACAAAAAAACATGTTATATTTTAATAGTTTAAAGATGTGTTCAAATAACACAGGTTCCACAGAATAAAGAAATACATGTGATGAAATAATCAATTCATGATGGAAGGAAATATTGCACTCGGACACAAAAAAAGGGACGTCACGTCATTGACCCATCTATCTGATGACACTCTCCAAAGTAAGACATGGTTTCATCCCTCAGTAATATGTTTGGCTTGTAAAGAGTCTCTGTCTGTCTGCAGTGTCAGCAGCACATCTGGCTGAGCTGGCGTCGACATGTCACCTCCTCCTCCTCAGCTCGCCCTGACAGTCAGGGGCTAATGACCTGGAAGGAAACACGCTCCCTCTACATATGGGCACAAACGCCTGTGTGAGCCTCTGCTCTGTGTATCGGTGCGAACTGTTTCCCTGATTGTCGTCTTACCTGGTTGAATCCACACCTCTCTCAAGTTATTGGCTGTTTGTGTGGGAGTGTTTTTATGTCTTTGTTGGTGGTTTTTTTTCTGCAGACCACAATCTGAGACCTTTCCCTCAGCGCTCCCAGAGCCTTGATGCATCTGGACCTGAGGTGGCCCCTGCTGGCACGGTAATTAGGACAGGACATGCTGACCAGTCGCACCCTCAGCTGGGACCACTGACAGAACAAGGACAGATGAAATCGCACACCTGGATGCTTCACCTGTTTTTTTAAAATTCTTCTCTATTTAGTTTGGTGATCTAAGACCTGAAGTGTGTTTTTGACCCATTTAAAGGACAAAATTAACGTCACCTGGTGTCAAAAGAAGACACTGGAGAAGGTTTCTTGTTCTCGTTTCTTTGTTTTCTGCAGGTGTTTTGCTCTTTTCAAAGGTCACCATGAATAACTTAAATTGTGCCTGAGCAGGAGAAGCTTGTTGTGCTTGTTTGCAAGATTGTACAAAGGAGACAAACACATTGATGTATTGTAATTGCCCTGTTTAATCAGAGAAAACCTTTGTTTTAGTGTCAAATATACAAGATAGTGAGGAAACATTGTGGTGTGCAGCTGTGTTACATCAGTCAATTCACTGAAGACGATCAGTGATCACGTGATCCCTGAAATCAAATAAAGCCTTAAAATATACATGCAAAAACTGAAATCTAAGCAAGTCATTGCGTCTTATTTGTAGTAAAAATTGTCTTACTGTTCTTAATTTGAGCCACATTCACCAGACCAGGTCATAAAAATGTCTTATTTCAAGTTTTTTTAAGACAAAAATGAGGTGTAAATTGCTTGTAACAAGTCGAAAAAATCTGCCAATGGGATAAGACAAATTCACCCGGGAAGTTTCTTGAAATTAGAAAGATGTCTTAAAACAAGAATCTTTTATCTTATCCCATTGGCAGATTTGTTTTACTTGTTACAAGCAATTGATGCCTCATTTTTGTCTTTAAAAAATTTGAAATGGGACATTTTTATGACCTTGTCTAGTAAATGTGGCTCAAATCAAGAATAGTAAGACAAATTTTACTAAAAATAAGACACAATGACTTGCTTAGATCTCAGTTTTTGTAGTGTAAAAACTGCGGGATACTTTTTCCCCAGTCCTAGGGTCATTAATACTAAAGGGTTATAACTGCAAATCAATTTTTGGTTATTCTTAGCCGTCTTTTCTTAGTATCTTCATATTTTTTTACCATTTTGCTGTACTATCTTACAGTGTACTCATTACTTATTTATTTAGGCTTTAAAAACTGGGCCCCGAGTACAAATTTCTGCACTAACATGCAAAAGTTCCTTGAATCCTTAATCATTCATGAAACAACAACCAAATTCAAAGCTCTTGGATTCAACATGATTTTTGTTTTTCATAGACCATTTTTTTTTGTGTGTGTGTGAAAGGTCTGTTTACCTGTAACTGTGGTTCCTGCTCTAACAGAAGCCAAACTGGTCGTGTTGTGACGTTCACGAACAAACCGGTTCTTTTGAACGGCTCATTAATATGAATGATGGGAACCGAGTCGCAGCTGCGATCCGTTCGTACAGGCTGCTATTAACCCAAAGACAGTTCATGCGTCCTCCTGAGGGTTTAACTTTTTTACAGAACAACAAAATGCACCCCAGGACAGTCCACCAGTCTATTGAACAATTTATTTGTTTGTGTGTTTTGTTGTTCTGTATTATCAACAATGTTCTTGTGTGGAAATCGTTTCACTAAAATCTGTTTTGCACAGAAATTCATTGAAGCCTGCTTTGTTTTTTAATGTCTATATGTGTTCAAGTCATGGTTTACGCACATACACAGAATTTGTACAAAGGGTAATTCAAAATAGCGACGTCACTGTCAAAGCAGAGTGATATGGCGCCACCCTGTGGAATACTTACAATGAATCAGACTTTAAAATCTAAACCACCCATGTCAATAAGGTTAAAATCAATATTTCAGAATAATTCAAACGCATATTAGTGGGATATCTAAATTCATTCCTCCAAGTGATTATTTCCAAGATAAAATGAGTTAAGGCCAGGCTGGTGTCTTAAAACTTAATAAATATAAAAATGAGCCAAAGGAGCCAGTTTTTTGAACGGCTCTTTGAAAGGAACGGCTCACCAAGATCCGGCTCCTCTCAAAGAGCCATAAATCCCATCTCTACAAACTGGCACCACCTGATTGGATGTTTTCAGGTAGCATCTGTGATCCTGAGCAGATGGAAAGTTCCAGTTGAGGAGACGTGAGCATTAGCGTTGTGTGTTTTTGTGAGGTTAGCATGTTCCCACAGGGGGCAGCACACACACGGTGGGATCAGCTCTGCATTGTGCTCTGTTTTTATTACACCCTCTAACATCACTCTGCTCTGTAGTGACAAAATGACTTCATATATCATAACACACTTTACTTTTTTCTCATGTACAGGAAAACATTGTGAGAGGCAATAAATCACACCAAAACCAGTTTAAGTGTGTGACAGAAAAAGAAAAACTCTACTGTCCCGGGGGGGTCGGCTGTTCGGGCCCCCTCCGGGTTCAGAGACGTGATGATTCTGGAGGCATTATCTCAGTGTTTTGTCATCGATTCCTATGATTGATCCCTGCTGAGCGACTGCTTCTTCCTCTTGATTTAAAACCAATTATATGATGATGATCTCGCTGGAGAGGCTGTGAGTGTGATGTGTTTGGTCGGGAGAGTGGAGAGAGCAGAATAAATCACCAAACACAGTCACAGAACGAAAGGGGAGAGAGAAAGAGAGAGGGAGCACATTTCGCAATCTACTTTCTCTCTCCTCTTTCATCTCGTCCTTTGCGCGTCCTTCCCCTCCTCTCTTATCACTCCAATCCTAACCAGAGCACATTTTTAGAGTCTTCATGGTTGAATTTGCCTGTCAGGGTCAAAACAATGTTTTCATCTATAAACTCAAATCTTTACTGAGTGACTCACAGCGATGCAACAGTTTTTACAGCATCCTGAGCTGCAACACCCACAGAGAAAATGAGCTGCTCAGCCTCTTCATGATGAATCTCATGTGAGTATTTTACATCTTCCCAATATGAAATCCCCTCCTTGATCTAATATTCATGAGAATTAATCTTGGATTAACACAAAGCCAGTTTATTGCTTCACTGCCTTATTGAATGCCAACTAAGTAATTGCAGATAAACCGACGCAGAGCTCCCTGGACGATCACACGCCGACAGAGACCCGCGCTGATTAAGAACAAACATGATGCTCTGCCAGGCCGAAATGATGAGGAGTTATTATTATTTTCTTTCTCTCTTTGTTTTAATGAGGTGACTCATTTACAGTTGTTCTATTTTGGTCGTCTTTGCCACACTTTGATAACCCGCCGAGAGACCTTCTCACCTTGTTTTCAACTCTGGCTGGAGTGGTAACGAGGAGGGATCGAGGTGACATTTGCATCTGAAACTTCATAAATCCTCAAAAAGTTTTTTTGACGATCTTTAAAGTGGGTATTCATTTCACTGTTGATGTCAATTATGACGTCACGACAACCATATGTGAAAGGAAAAACAAAACAAATAATCTGACCTCGCTGACAGTTTTCCATTGTTTTTCTAACAATGCAACAATAAAAAAATATGTTATTGTCAGGGGATCATGAGGGTGAGTAGAAACACAAGAAAATGGACAGTTAAAAGAGCAAAGGTGGCACTGAGAAGGTGAGAATTAAAAGAACAAAGGTATCACACTATGACACAGCCACATATGCCAAACTTAGTAACCTTTACACCAAGACGAACTCGCAGGGTGAAAATACTGTGATGCTATAAAAAGTCATAGACACCAGTGTACTGCTTGGGCAGTTTTTCCTTGAAATTTCTCTAATGCACAACAAAGAGATTTGACAGCATCATTAGAAAATTATATTGTACTGTGAATAACAAACTAGCCAAGAACAATGCAATCCTATTTCTTCGACATGCTGAATTTCCAACTTCCACCTGAACTTCTGTCAAGCTATTTTGAAGTAAGAAGACAGCGTTAAAGTGGGCTTTGAGACTTGGTCAAGTCAGCTGTGCTTCTAACTTAATGTAAAACTTTCACTCCTTGTATCTTCTTCACTGGTGAGTCACAAAAAAATTCAACCCCCTGTTTACTGTCAAGAGAGAAATGAGCTTCAGAGACTAAGATGAATTTATACCAGTTAAAAAGTTGTGTTCTTGTTTTGAATTTTAATGCATGATTAAGTGCCCTTCTTGGATCCAACCTTGCACTAAACTGCCTTCTTGGGAGCCAAAACACACATGCAACTGTGCTAAAGTACCCTCTTGGAAGCTAAAAAATGCAAAGGTACTACCTTAGGGGCCAAAACACACGCTAGGAGCTAGGAGCCAAAATAAGTGCCAAAGTGCCCTCCTTTGTGCCAAACTTACTTCTCAGTGCTTTCTTGGGAACCAAAATACACACTAAAGTGCCCTCCTAGCGAGCACACCACACTACACCGCCCTTTTGGCAGTGAAAACGATGATTAAACTGCCCTTCTGGGGGCCAAAACACACATTAAAGTGTCCTTTTAGGAGCCAAACCATGTGCTACAATTCCAGCTCTACTCTACTCGGCTCTACTAGGTTTGGTTATTTTTTCCTCTAGCTCGACTACAGACTCACGGTGGGCGTGGATCTTATAACACAGCTGCGCTAAAGTGCTGCGCAGAAGTGCGTGCATGTTCATCTATAACGCCACACAAACATAATTTTGTACTAACATATGTGCCACCGTGGTCTTTAAAGGAAAAAAAAGCTTTCAAAAGATTTCATTAAAGTAATACAGCGGCTCAATGTCGGTCGTCATAACAACGGAGGTAAACAACAGCCACGTGCTGCTGCGTGAGAAGGAAAATGAAGGAGCTGCTTCCTGACATCAACTCTTCCCTGGATCCAGTGAGATCACTTTAATTTTTGATTTTTGGGCCTGGTATACCAGAGATTTATTGTTGATCAATCATTCTTCTTTGAACTGGTTTTTCTTTTTGGTTCCCTGTGGATTAATGGACTGATTGGTGCTTAAAGACTCTCGTGGCAGACAGATCGCTCCTGTGCCAACGAACTTTGATTGAATCGAAAAGACTCTTTAAACCGAACTATCCTTGCTGTTAACTTCTTTTTGATTTAAAAAGGACTTTAAACTTATTTAGGAATCATGAAGGAGCATTTTAGGGCTGTATTTTGTCTTCATTCAGTCTGGTTCTGTGCCGTCAGGTTTAAATGTCATTAAAAACCAGACGTTGACTTGTTCGTTTGACTCTTGTAGGTGATTTGTTCAGAGTCAGAAGCTGCAGGGACGACATTCTCTGACCAACGAGTGACCGGCAGTCCGTCCACGACACCTTTTAGTATCGGCTTTACTCACTTGGAACCAGGGTAGAGTAGGTCCTAAAAACTGGCGTCTGACACGTAGTACAGCGCTAATTGAAAGCAACACAAACCGGGTAGAGGCGAGTAGAGTAGGGCCAAGGTGAATCAGTGGCAAAGGGCCATAAAAGGCCCCCTCAGAGCCAACAATTTCTTTAGCCCCCTCACAAGTGCCAAACTTGCACTTCCATGCCTTCTTGTTGGCTAAAGCCTATGCCCAAGTGCCCCCTGGTTGGAGAACCACACCAACTGCCACCTTGGCTGGTTAAAACACAATCTAGAGTGCCTCCCTGGGAGCCAAAATACACCAAAGTGCCCTCTCTGGTGCCAAAACACGTGTCGTTGTGGGAGCCAAAACGTGCTTAAGTGCCCTCTTAGAAGCAAAACCCATGCAGCCCCTTTAGCTCATTAAAACTCAGAAAACTGCCCCTCTGGCTTCTGGGAACCAAAATGCACACAAAAATGCCCCTTTGAGAGCCAAAATGTGCCAAAGAGTCCTCTTGGGAGCCAAAACATGCTCAAGTGCCTTTTTCATGAGTCAAAGTGCATGCTAAAACATTCATTTAAGTGCCTTCTTGGTAGCCGTAATGTGCTAAAGTGTCCTCCTGGGAGCCAAACTGTGAGCTGTATGTGCCTTTTTACCTTGTCTGTGCATGTCACTGAATGATGATGTTGTCACTACAGACTTTATCCCCTACAGCAGCTGATGCACATATGGAAATTTGTACACACATGCAGGTTTCACCAAATGTGCTTCAGGGCAGCAGATATTTATACTGTAGTGGCAGCAAACACTCATCTTCTCATTTTTCCTCTCCCTCTCACACACTCTTACACTCAATTTCCCTCCACTTTGAGTTCTGCCAATCCACACATCGCCTCAGAGAAGCCAGCGCTTACTATTCACTGGAGATCATCCTCTTATGAAGGGCTGCCATGAGGGGTCAATTACAGAGAGTTAGCAGCATCAGGTATTAAAGCATTCCCTTTCATCAAACTGAAAAACGCTTCGCTGTTTCCGCATTAGTCCGACATCAAACTCTCCTCTTCCCCTCAGTCTTGTGTTTCTGACAGATGTAGTTAACCACTCTGCTCTTCAGGAGCAAAGTGCTCATTTTCTTTTATGTCCTTCTACCCAAAAAAACATTGACATGCTGAAGAAGTGCTTCACATGGCAGCTGAGGGAGGTTACAGTAAGTAAAAGACACAGAGATATCTCACTCTGTGGCCGATTGTGTGCCAACATTGTCCTTCATCTTATTTTGGCATCTATTTTCTCCTTCGGAAATTAAGTCAGTACCTTCAGATTCACTTCAAATAGAGTCTTTTGTGCGAATTATTCACTTTTTCCAGGTTTTAAATCCTCCTGTGCACTAAACTCAGGAGTTACATCTCAGACAATACAGTATGCTGTAGTTCATAACATTGTTGTAGCATGGATTTCTATTTGACAGAGGTATTTCTGATATTTTTTTGCAGCTAGACAGAAAAATCCAGGATTATAATCAACGTTAAGGTTCATTCCATTCAAACATTCAATACAAACATTAAGATTCAAGCTTCAAGACTGAACACTTGGATTCTGATGTGACATTTTTCAAAGAGATGCTCTTTTTTCAAAGTACAAACTGTATCCTGAACATCATGAAGACAATGACACAAAGATTCATCATGCTGGGTTCGGGATGTTATTATCCATTTAGTAGTGGTAGTAGTTGGCCTAGTATTGTGAAAATATCTTCATCTGTGTCCACATCCTCCATAAGAGTGTAACCCTTCTGTTAGCTCGCTACCTAAACTTACAGGTGCAATAAAGCCTGTTACTGTAGATGGGGACGCTTGTTTGCTTCAGGAGGATGTTGACTGAAATATGTCAATAACATGATAGTTGTTACAGCTCTGACTCCCCCAGCCAAACTCCAGGGGGACCTACTGTCTGATTTACATATGCCAGAGGCACATCGCTTCACCATTTTGCTTGTCGGAGGTCGGCAGCTTGACGGACCTTGTTTACATAGTAACAGTTGCTAGGACGTGTGATTGGACAATGACCGTTTGGGGGCGGGCTTTTGCGAAAGGTCAATTGTTATGGCATATAATTTGTCATACCAAATCATCTGTGCCCTTCAACATCTTCATTGGCTTCTTGTTCTCGACCATATCCATTTTCAAACCCTGTTCCTCCTCCATAAAGTCGTCTTCCACCATTGAATTCCTTCCTATAATCTGCCAAACAAACCTTTAATTTCTATTTTAAGCCAAAAACTCATATGCTATCACAATACAACCCTAAAGCCATTACACTCCTTCGCTGTTTTCTCCAAGTTATTCTAAAGGATGGACACTTGCCCGACAATCTACCGGCCTGGGGCTAAATTCTCACGACTGTATCTATATATCCTTTATCGTATTCCTCCTCGGGTAAGAGACCCACAGCTTTAAGTGTTGGACATTTTGCCTCAGGATCAGCACATATCCTCAGGCTCTTCCTCAATTTAAGACACACAAGATCTTGTAGAAGTAGGAGAGCGGGCATTAAGCCAACAAGAACTTAAAGAGCAACACAGGTAGCAGAGTGTAGAAATAAGCACTTTAACTCCTGTGGATGTGTCTGTTCAGTGAGGTGAGCATGTGGGTCACTGCAGACCAAGTGGAGAGTTTATAACATTTTTCTCAGCCCATAACCTTAAATTGACTTCCCTCAGCTGTAAAATAATGTGAAAAAGATATACACACTAATTTAAGCATGAGGTTAGCATGAAGTCACATGTGGATTATAGTAAACATTTCTTTCAGGGAGTATATGCGCTCGTGGATTAGTCCTAAATCCATGTCTGTGAAATGGGACTCCCGCTTGATAAGGTTAAGGTTTCTTTTTATGTGTAAAATTAGATCCTATTTGTTGAGTTAAGCATAATTCCAGAGGGAAATGTCATGCATTTATAGTGGTTTCTATAAGGGAGAGCTTGAGCACGCACGGCGGCAGAGGCCAAAGACATGACAGCATTAAATGTTTCTCACACTCTGTGTTCAGGTTCAGCTGTCAGGCCACCTCCTGCTGTCATATCTGGGTGGAGATGCTATAATCTGTTTTAGGACAGAAAGAACTGCAGGGATGAGAATCAGAAAACTGAGCATTTCACTGTTGACCCCTCGTACAACCTCATTAAATCAAAACAGTGAACTTGAAAGTCTGCGCTCTATCGTCCTCTACTCCAGCAGCATACACATACATTTCAAAGGGCAGGGACAAAGAAAAAAAGGCACAAACAGCAGGTGTTTTGTTCCCATGAGTGCACTTAAGCATATTTTGCTTCCCAAAAGGACGGTATATATTAATGTTTAAGCCAAGAAAACAGACAGATAAGTTTGGTTCACTAACCAGGAGGGCACTTGATCGTGTATTTTGGCTCCCCAAGAGGACACTTAAGAATGGGATTTGTCTCCTGAGGGGCACTTTACCACACATTTTGGCAACCGAGACAGCACTTGTGCACGTGTTTTGGCTCCCAGGAGTGCAGTTGACTATGTTTTATCCAGCTAAAGGGGTAGATTAGTGTGGTTCACCAACCAGGAGGGCACTACAGCATTTGTTTTGGCTCCCAAAACGGCACTTTAGCACAGGCCTTAGCACCAAAAAGAGCACTTTCGTGTTAATTTTGGCTCCCAAGAGGGCACTTAAATATGTGTTTTGCATCCCAGGAGGGCAGATAATCATGTTTAACTAACCGGAGGGACAGATTATGTTAACCAACCAAGAACAAACTGAAGGAACTGAAGCATGTGGCTCCCAATTATGAACTTTTGTTCAAGTTTTGAACAACAAGGCACTTTAGCAAATGTTTGGCTCCCAAGAGGGTAGTTGATCATGTTTTCACCAAGCGGCAACCTCCAGTCTGAAAAAATGAGACAACGCGGAAGTGTTAAAAAGCTGCTGTTCCTCCAGTGACCGCTTGAGGCTGGCTCCAGAAGCACTGGAAGTCCTGTACAAGCAGACGGGAAAAAGGCCGTTTTCAGAGCCGAAATCAGCGTATTTAAAGCCTGGTACAAACTCTGTCTCCCGTCTGGATCACTAATTTTGCTAACGACACACACTGTGAGGGGGGTGAATTTTTTTCTAACTCGGCCGTTTGGAAGATATTAGGATCGAGAGCTTACCCAATCAGAGCCACAGCTCAGATCACGTGACTGACGGGAGCCCAATAGCTGTGAGTTTGGGCACTTGTCACGCGTCCCATTTCCAATATGGTCGCGCCCGCCGTTTAGCCTCAAAACGGAGCTGCAGGAACAGACGGGTGACGTCACGGAGACTACGTCCATGTTTTATACAGTCTATGGTTTTCACCAGCCAAAGTGGGAGATAAGTGTGGCTTGCCAATCAGGGTATTTTAACATGTGTTTTTGCTCCCCAGAGGGCACTTAAGCGCAAATTTGTCTCCCAAGAGAGCACTAAAGCATGTTCTGGTTCTCAGGAAGATACGTTTGCACACGTGTGACTTCTAAGAGGGCACCAGAGTGCGTAATTTTTTCTTTCAAGTAGGCACTTTTGCACACACTGTGCACACCACTGTTGCTATGTCTACAAATATATTTGTACAAGAAGTCTTAAATGAAAGGAAGACTAACATAAACTAAACCCTACTTTGTGAAGTACAAAATTAAACCATTTATCTGCTGCTTTGACTCTGTTGCTCTCAGTCGTTCCTCTTCCAGGGTCTGTTGACTAGACTGGACCCAGACTAGAGACAGAGCCTGTAGACTGGGCATCATGTGGGAGCACAGATGGAATTTAACTCATTAATAGTGTCCAGTTTGGGTCTGGATTTTCTAATGATGGTTTCTTTTTTGTCATAAAGCAGTCTCCCTTAAGTTCAATTAGTGTTACGAGACACAAACAAACCTCATCTAGAGAGGAGATGTATTAGAGTTATTTTTTTATAAGAAGTCATTTGGGTCGTTTCAATGAGAGCTGATTTAATATTGATTTGAGTAAAAGGTAGATGCTGGGTAATCATCTGCTTTTGAATTTAATCTCCCCAGGAGTCAAATCAAGGCAACGGCAGACTGAATACTAATGTACGAACACATTAGGGTAAACAAACTCTCATCTAATGACAGGAACGAGAGGAACAGACAGTTAAATCGACAGTCGGATGAAATTTGTTCAACACAACCGCAGACAGCTGCAGAGACACTAATGACTCATCTCTGGGAGGTCTGATATAAACAAGTCAGCAACAATCTTAATAAAAAAGCCAATAAAACTCTCTTCCTCAGTCTGTGTGGTCCCTGCGGTGAATCTGACCCACACTCCATACAGACGTCTCATTGTCTTAATGATCCTCCAAAGCTCATTTGATCCTTGAAGAAGAAAGAGGGAGAAATTGAATGAATAATTTACCGTAATAAAGCAAAAGAAATGGATCCTCATTTTCCTTTATTGCCGGACCTTTTGGAGAGTGGAAAAAAGACACTTCATTAAGCTACTGTTTAATGGGCACATCCATCTAAATCATACATGTGGCTTAATGGTGGCCTGCTATTATTTATATTTGATAAAGAAAGTTTAAATCCCCAGAGTCAGCGGCCGACGTTGGATGTGGCATTTAAATCAAACGCTTGCTGCTCTGTCTGATATTTAGCTGGAATTATTAAAATTTAATCACCGGTGCTGCCAAGATTTCCTTTTCATCTGATAGCAAAAAAAGTCTGATATGAGAAGATATTTCTTGTCAATGGACATGTGGAAAAAAGTGTCTCAAGTCTGACAGCTTTCCAGGCTCTTATTGCCGAACGCTTCTCTTTATATCCCTCGTAATAGATGTACGACCCGTATATTATGTTGGAAATCTGCATACATTCACTCTTTGACTTCAAAAGACAACTTTGGCAAGTATGAAGAGAAGCTAAGAAACAATAGCTGACATGTTTAAAGTCTATTTCCGTGGCGATGGCTTGGAGTGTAAATGTAGAGTAGTTTGGGAACTTTGTACTTGTTGAAAGTAAAAGTCAAAATGAACTGATTAATTCCTCATCAGTTCTACATTTGTGCCTTAAATGGGTTGTGTTTACAGTGTTTATGAGAGGAGATTACATAAACTGTTATCATTTTTGCCACATCATAAGCTTATGTGTTCAGAAGTTGTGGAGCCTGATAACCACTTACTCAATTTCCATTTTCTGAATCTTCTCACGTGTTTTCCATTGTCTCCTGTTTTATTTTGAAATTCTTGTGTGTTGGTTTTTTTAATCCCTTCCCCTTGTGTGTCTCCCTCCTCTTTGATTGCACTCAGTATTTTCAACCATGAGAGGCTAAAAGCATGTGCTAGTTCATGTTAAAGCCCTTCAGCGTGTGTTTTAGCCTGTAGCTTGTGTCAAAGCTTTTGGCCTTTTATTTAGATCGTGTTTGAGCCTTTAACCTTGTGATTAAGCCTTTAGCTCATGTTTTAGCCTTTCTCCCGTGTTTTAGCCTCTGGCTCATTTTTCAGACTTAAGCCTGGGTTATTTTTAAACTCATGTTTTAGCCTCTAGATCAGTGATTCCCAACCTGTGGTCCGTGGCCCCCTGGCGGGCCGCGAAGATATTGCAAGTGGGCCGCCAAATCATTTTCAAAATAGTCTGAATTTTAATGAAGGGTAGCTATATTAAGATACAAATCTACAGAATAATGTTTAAATATTAAAACTTGGTTACATTTGTAAGGATATTCAACATGTTCAAATGTTTGTATATAAGAAAAGTCCTTGAAGAGGGCAAGTTAAAGCCCAACATGTAACATGACCCCAAATTTAACAAAACCCTGAAATTTGATTAAACAAATATTGTATATCCCAAGACTATAATCTCTGACCCAACATTTAACAAGTTGTTCTATCGTGGGCAAATGACTTTCACCTTCTGGGCTCAGCATCTGTTACAGCATTGACCAGTTATCACATTTCGGGTTTTATTACATTTTTTTTCTTACTTTTCGGGTCTTTGTTACAAATCAAGCGCTAACAAGGCGCTATACAGCCCCCATAATTATATGGTCAGGGGTGGGCCGCGAAAAATTTTTGAGACTTAAAATTGGGCCCTGAATTGGAAAAGGTTGGGAACCACTGATCTAGATAGTGATCAATCACTACCCATTTTAGCTTTCTTCTGCTCTTCTGTCCCTTTTCTCTCAGACAGTCCAGCTCCTGGTTTCACCATGACTACTCAATAAATCACAGAAATAGTTTCAAGCAGAAAAAACATAGATCTCTCTTCTCACTGGTAAATTTTGTCAGCTGGTGTGGCGTTGTCATAGAAACTCAGACTCGCCATAAAATCAATATGGTCCTGGGAAGCTGGAAACTAGCATTTCAAAAGAACCTTTTTTTAGTGCTGATAGTCTCTTTTTAAGTTGTGGATTATGATCAGGCATATGGGTCAATGACGTGACGTCCCCTTTTTTGTGTCTGAGTGCAATATTTCCTTCCATCATGAATTGAGTATTTCATCACATGTATTTCTTTATTCTATGAAACCTGTGTTATTTGAACACATCTTTAAACTATTAAAATATAACATGTTTTTTTGTGTTTTGGTTCCTCAAACCCCCAAAATGTCAGGTGGTGCAACCGTCCTGACAAGTATCCACAGTAATTAAACTCTAAAAATTGAATGTCAGTTATTGTAAATGGAAATTAAAAANAGGAAACAGGAAACTGCATCAGCCAGAGGAGCCCAAATGACATTTGTGACCAAGTGGAAAAGTTTGTAGATTTCTCTGAAATACTGATAAAAAAGGTTTTTTCACTTCATTGGTGACTGGAACAATTTCCATGTCAGGTGGTACAACCAATGTAATAATGTGAAATGTTATTTTAACATCAAATTATTTATCTTATTCACAAATAAAAGAAATGAAACACACAAAATGAAAATGTATGAGTCACTACAGACACTTGAGAGATACTTGCCAATAATTTCACACAGAAAAATAACAGGAACATATAAATATATTTTCATATATTTGGTTGCGCCACCTGACATTTTTGGGTGCTCAAATTAAAAATACTAAAAAATAATGAACCTCAAAACTTTGAAATGTTGGTCAACTACTGAAATCTGTTAGAAAACATAATTCTTCACTCAGAAAAATGTTTTTATCCATTTTCAAAGAACTTTTAAAAATACGTTTTTAGACCCTCTTTTCGTCATTGACCCATACGTATCTAGAGATGAGACTTTTTCAAGATTATTCTGGAAGGTCTCACAGACCCCAGCATCCACCATTACAGGTGCTAACAGCAGGATTACTGCTCTTGTTAGGCTGTTCAATAGATGGTGGACGTCTGGTTCATGAGTTACAATTTAAGAAAAAATATCTGAATTGAAAGGATAATTAGGTACATTTCTTTAGAAAAGTATAATAATGTTTGTATTTCAATTAAAGTACATTTAGATTCAAGAGACATGACGTTTTTATTTATATGCATGTTTATAGGAAGTACACACACAATTCAGATTTCTTGGATAGGGTTTTCCAGGAAGTTTCTCGCTTTCATGGTGCAATTAGTTAATTGGCCGATGTCTGGCAGTCATTCATGCAGCGAACACTACAGCCAAATGGGCCATTCAGTAATGGTGAATTATGACTAATGGTCCTGTTTGTGTAATGACTGGACACAATCTTAGACCCTGCACATGCAAAATCCCCGTTGTATAAGTGTTTTATGAATTTTGAGTCATTAGAGTTGTGGATTTTTGAGTTTGTGACATTTTGGCTTTCTTTTTGATTTTTGTGTACTGTAAATATTGGTAGACTGCACCAGGTCCTCATGTTTCCATGTCTTTTTTCAAGTCGTGACTACACACTGAAGAAACACAAGTACAAGAGAGTGAAACAACACTGGTGAAACCAAAGAGTGCAATAAAAGAGGAGGGGATCACAGGAGGCAGGAGGCTAATCATGCAGCTCCACATGGAAATATCAAAGATCAACTCTCATGACAGACTCTACTCTCACTCACAAACACAAGGGGTGGACAGAGGACTCACTTTCATGCAACACAAGACAAAGATCTACACGACTACTTAAATACAGAAGAAAAAGCACGAAATACAGGCACAGAAGAATTCTAACAATTAGAACTACAAATAAACGTTCAACCAAAAACAAAAACAGAATTGTGAGCTTGAGGTTAAACAGACACCATTAACTTGAAAAAGTGACCAGGTGAATCTTGTTTTCAGCTTTAAACCAAAAATAACAAATGTTGATGCACTATGTGGACATGAAATGAAGCTCTGAGACACTTTGCATGTTTCTGGTTTACACACACACATCACTTCTTTGACACTACAAAGTCAGCTGGAGATGAAGTTTTGGAATAAACAGAAACTCAAGGACTCAACTTTACAAAGAGGAGCCACTCACATCTATAAATATCAACCGCAACAGTTGTAAGCTGTCACAGCTGACAGTCATTGGTTTTAAATAAGAGCTGCTTTGTCTTCTTCTGTGTGAAATCACAGCTCATAGTGTCATAAATGATTCAGAATTCAGAGTGGTGAGTGTTTCATTGTTAGCAAACAGCCAGATACAGCGCAGGTATTGATTCCTGAGGCGTCGCTGTGTGCTTCTGTCTCCTCTTGTTTTTCTCTTGAAGTCATCGACTCGTTTGTTATTTGCTGATCACTAAGTGCTAAAAATGCAATCCTGGAGCTGTGACGCATTTTCACACAGTTATCATTTCTCTCTAAGGTACCTCCACTTCTGCCTTCAGGCTCTTTAAAACCTAATCCATACCTCTGTCTGTTTCACCCTCACCACAGGTAATTACAGGTGTGAATATTTTACACAGAAAAGCATCTAATAATAACCATCCTTTCTTCCTATTCAATCATTTTTCGTCTTCAACTGAGACTTCCTCCACAATGAGCAGCCTTGACATCGGCTGTCATCGTAATAGTTGGAAATTAGCAAAGTGATATCTGTATTTTTGGAAGCTTTAATTTTCAAGAGTTTTCACACTAAAATAATGCAGAAAAAGTCATGATAACTTTCTTTTATTTCTCGTATTTATCTTTCTCATGGGTTGGATCTCATTAGTCTAATTACCTCACTAACCTACTTTAGCGAGAATCAGTTGGGTGCATTAATCAGAAGTGATGCACGGGTTGAATAATTCACTTCCTGTAATTGTCAGAAGGCTCTATAAAAGACAACAGCGCGTTTTCTCGGCAGTAATATTCACTCAGCTCTTCCTCATTATCCTGTGTGCTGTTTGATATCCTAAATATTTCAACAACGCATTTACCTGAATGGAAACCATGCTCAGAGGCAGGTGAACACTCAGAGTCTGGAGGTGAACAAGAATAACAAAGTTCTGTTTAATCTACTCTAATTATTCTGAAAGTACCTGCTAAATGTTTTCTTTTCTGCCGAGAGAAGTTGAAGATGAGACTGTTGTAGAAAATTAAGCAGGTTTTTGCACAGTAACTGTCCTTATAGCATTCTGTAAATGGGAAAATGGTTGAAATTGACAATTAAACAATTCCAATGAAGTTGGGACATTGTGCAAAAGTTATTTCGAATTTGATGACCGGACAGAATAAATGCATTTTATTAGCTTCTCAACTCAAAACCTACCTTTCCACCTATAACCTGTTCGAACCATTTCAATCCGGCTTCAGATCAAAACATAGCACTGAAACAGCTCTTATCAAAGCTACAAATGACCTCCTCCTCTCTGCAGACTCCGGACATCTCAGCATCCTCATCCTCCTCGACCTCACAGCAGCTTTTGACACCATAAACCACACCATCTTCCTCTCCCGACTTCAAAAAACTCTTCACATCACCAGTACTGCACTCTCCTGGATCAAATCATACCTCACTGACCGACACCAATTCATCCATATCAACAACTGTACCTCCCCCACAGCTCTTTTGTCCCATGGCGTCCCCCAGAGTTCGGTGCTTGGTCCCCTCCTTTTTATTCTATACATCCTCCCCATCGGCAACATCATCCTTCGTCACGGTCTCTGTTTCCACCATATCTGTATAATGAGTGGACGTAACGACGTTCGGCTCAAACTGAAGCCTCCAGCAGATGCCCCGCCCCCTGGTGTCTGGCTGCAGTATAGGTCATAAGCCCCGCCCCCTGGTGTCTGGCTGCAGTATAGGTCATAAGCCCCGCCCCCTGGTGTCTGCCTGCAGTATAGGTCATAAGCCCTGCCTCCCCATGTATTCCAGATATGAGCCGGGAAAGCCTGGTAGAAGCGTTTCTCTCATCTTTACGCTAAGGTAGTATGACGATGTCATCTGGCTGCATGGTGTTCGGGTGTTTTTTTTCTGAGAAGTTAGTTTCTCATTAGTTATTGGACGTTAAAAACCGCGATTTAAGTTTCGTTTTACGATAGTTGACAGCTGCCGTTCGTGAGTAGTTTTTACCGGGGATATAAGAAACTTTGGGAAAGAGCCAAAAGGAGACTAAACCATCTGAAGAAGAAGAAATAAATACTTTTATTTCTCTTTTTCACTTGGCTCCACCGGAAATTCTCTACTGCTCAGACTCTGGCTGCACAATGGCGGCTAGAGAAACGGGGTTTTTTGGCTTCAAAAACGTAGAACGGTGACAGGCGGAAGCCACGCTGTTAATTCTATATACAGTCATTGGTACAGCGTCTTTGAGTGTTTTGAAAAGTGCTTTATAAATAAAATGTATTATTATTATTATTATTATAATAATTATTATTATTATTTCAAAGGCACTAGTTTCACACAAGAACAATAAGTTAACTTTGCACTGGGTCGATTGACTGACATGCTATTTTTATTTTTCTGTCCCTCCTTCTCCTCCTCTGTCCTACGCCCTGAACAAGCTGAGTTAGCTGTAGCCCTCCAGCAAAAAGAGAGAAGGAGAAGTAGCTGAGAAAACCACTCAGCCGGTCTAAAGGCAGAGCTGGTGTGATTCCCCAAAGGAAAGGGGGCATGTGTACCTGCAAAAACCTGAGAGTCCCTCTCTCTGCACTGCTGCCCCTAAAAGTGGACATTTCTATCAGTCAGAGCGCCCACTCACCGAGACAGAGGAGGGAAACAGACAGCCTTCACCTTCTGTAACTGCCTCCGACTCTTTTATGTGCGAGCTGAGATGAGAAGGAGTCACTTCAGTTTGATAAACTCCGGTTATTTCCGTCGAGTGTGTTGATATAACACACCTTGAGGGGAAGCAGAATGAAGTGCGAATTACAGAGAACAGGGCTACAGCTTCAGGTGATTAAATTATGGTTGGGAATGAGAGGCTGTTTGGTGTAATCCTGATAAAACTGGATTGCCTGGTGGCTTACAGCTGCTAACGATGACCTTGAGGGTTGCATGTTGAAAGTGCGCTCCCGCTGTGTTCCTGAAAGTGTGAAGGCAGTGTGTGGAAAGTAAGATAGACGGGAGTCCTTGACTTTCTGTTGTGACTCTAAAGCTGCTGCCTTGTTCTTCCAGCTCAGTGTGATGTTAACTTTTTAGGGTGTATGGTCTTTCTTTATTTCACTACAAAAAGTGCAAACATGTACAGTTTGTCTTTGACTTTATACTGTGAACACTTATGAAGACTCAGGCATACATGCACCAGAGATTCAATTTGATGAGACTCTAAACAAACAGAAGATTAAACATCAAGCTACCCAGCAGCAGCATGGGACATACACCACAAAGACAAGATTTTTCAAACTGATAAACTTCACTTTATTTTTGCAAATATTCGCTTATTTTGAATTTGATGGCTGCAACATGTACCCAAAAAGCTGGGATAGGGGCAACAAAAGACCGGGAAAGTTGAGGAACACTCAAAAAACATAGTGTACAGTATTAACGAACCACAGCACAATATGCTGTATCAGTGAATTATTCCTTCAGGGGTCAGTGTTATGACATAAAAAGATTGAATTTTGAGATAAAAAGTCAGAGTTACTGGACGAAATGTAAAAATTTAAGACCCAAAAGTAAGATTGTGACATTAAAAATTAAAAAGTCTGAGGGAAAAATTGAAATTTAAGATAAAAGTCACTGTAGTTAGATAAATAAATCAAAGTTGTGATACAAAATGTCAAAATCATGAGGGGAAAAGCCAACACTTTGAAATAAAGTGTCAAAATGTTCAACCTATTTTTAACTTTAATCTCCATATTTGACTGTACATGGGAAAAAAATCCCAGTTTTTCATTTTTTATATTTCTTACTGGTAGAAATGGACTTTTATAAATTATTAATGTTAACATTATAGAATAATTTTACTTCAAACAGAAAAGGAATGTGCAGACAAATGTACGTGTGGGTTATGAAGCTACTTATTTATCCTTGAGTTTCTTTGGGTATTTTTTTCAGTATCTCAACATGGCTACATGAGGGGGGGGGGGTTTAGAATATGGTCTTCCTAGTGTTACCTTACTGATGATGTGTTTTTATAATAGCATTACAATACACTGTAATATGGCGCTTTTCCACTATACAATTCCAGCCCTACTCTACTTGGTTTGGTTATCTTTTCCTCTAGCCCGACTACAGACTCACGGTGGATCTTATAACACAGCTGCGCTAAAGTGCTGCGCAGAAGTGCGTGCATGTTCATCTATAACGAGACACAAACATAATTTTGTACTAACATATGTGCCACCGTGGTCTTTAAAGGAAAAAAAAAAAAAGCTTTAAAAAGATTTCATTAAAGTAATACAGCGGCTCAGTGTTGGTCGTCATGACAACGGAGGTAAACAACAGCCTCGTGCTGCTGTACGCGGAGGAAAACGAAGGAGCTGCTTCCTGACAACAACTCTTCCCTGGATCCAGTGAGATCACTTTAATTTTTGATTTTTGGGCCTGGTATAGCAGAGATTTTTTGTTGATCAATCATTCTTCTTTGAACTGGTTTTCCTTTTTGGTTCCCTGTGGATTAATGGACTGATTGGTGCTCTCGTGGCAGACAGATCGCTCCTGCACCGACCAACTTTGATTTAATGGAAAAGACTCTTTAAACCAAACTATCCTTGCTGTTAACTTCTTTTTGGTTTAAAAAGGACTTTTAACTTATTTAGGAATCATGAAGGAGCATTTTAGGGCTGTATTTTGTCTTCATTCAGTCTGGTTCTGTGCCGTCAGGTTTAAATGTCATTAAAAACCCGTCGCTGACTTATTCCTTTGCCTCTTGTAAGTGATTTGTTCAGAGTCAGAAGCTGCAGAGACGACATTCTCTGACCAATGAGTGACCGGCAGTCCGTCCACGTCACCTTTTAGTATCGGCTTTACTCGCTTAGAACCAGGGTAGAGTAGGTACTAAAAACTGGCGTCTGACGCGTAGTACCGCGCTAATGGAAACNGGTTTAAATGTCATTAAAAACCCGTCGCTGACTTATTCGTTTGCCTCTTGTAAGTGATTTGTTCAGAGTCAGAAGCTGCAGAGACGACATTCTCTGACCAATGAGTGACCGGCAGTCCGTCCACGTCACCTTTTAGTATCGGCTTTACTCGCTTAGAACCAGGGTAGAGTAGGTACTAAAAACTGGCGTCTGACGCGTAGTACCGCGCTAATGGAAACACAACACAAACCGGGTAGAGGCAAGTAGAGTAGGGCCAAGACGAGTCAGTGGAAAAGGGCCATTAGATCCTCTTGTACCTGCTGTTTTGATTTTCTTGAAAAAAATTAAGACCTGATTTGCTGCTAATAAAAAAGGATGAATGAATCCCTCAGAAAGACATAATAAATTATGGCAACAGGAGTTTTGTTGCAGGTATTATTTGTTGCTATATAATCTAATTGCAGGTGTCAACATGTTTACAAGTCTGACAAACAAGGCTGGGATCAAAAGACTCCTGTTTTCCACAGTTAATTCAGTGCTGACACATTAGTATGATATCAAAAAAAAAAAACCCAGAACATACCAGGTACACAAGTGCTGACATTTGGGAATTAGAAAATTGTGTTGACTGTCCATCCTAATAAAATGTCCTGACATGTTTCAGACTTGCTTGTGTTTTGGGGCTCCAAGTGTGCTCCCTCTCACTCTCGTTCTGTCTCTCTCTCTTCTCCTCTGTCCCCTTTATCGTCCCTCTCTCCTGCTGTTTCTCTGCACAGAGACGAGGAGACAGATGTGAGTGATAGTGGCTGGCACAGGTGGGTATTGTTTTGTTGACGGAGGAAGAGTGTTGAGGAAGGGGAAGACAGCATCACTTTATTATGTTACTGGGAACACACACACACACACACACACACACACACACACACACACACACACACACACGCTCCAATACTTCAACACTGACACTCTCAGACATGTTACAGCTTCATCATATGCACAACTGCACTATCCCATAAGTCTTCACTTCACTTAAGTACGAGTTCAGTCCAGATGGCCGTCACATTTCTACATTAAAACACACAAACTTCCATCACGATCATTTCTGAGTTATTTTTCATAAATTTGGTGAAACATTTCTGCTGAATGAAAGGGTGAGACCTTCAATCTTTAAAGCCATCAGTCTAGAAATGAATATTCAATCAAGGGGGGAAGGGGTGCAACATTTCTGGCCTTTCAAAACAATGTCCCAGCTTCAAACAAGAAACTCGTTTGAAAATACAAAAATCCTCAGGGATTGTATCTGTAGGCAGCTCAAATTAATTTCTTTTCATATCGTAGTTTATTAAACCGAGTACATGCATATTAAAATATAAAGAGGAGTTTGGAAAAATAACTGAATATGGCTGTAAGCGCAATTAAATTAAAGTGAGTGTAGAGGAAAATCAAGCATAAAGAAGCAGTGACCCATGTTCTTCTGTTTTTTCTTTATTTTCCTCTTCGACAGAATTAACAACTTAAAATCAAGCGTTTTTAAGTGGATGTATGCACTGATGCCTCACAGCAAGAAGGTTGGTGGTTCATAACCCTCACTGTGCACGAGAAATTCTGGGTCTTTGCATGTTCCCCTTGTGCATGAACTGTGAGCCCGATTACGTTAAGTCTGCTAAAACTAGGAAACTGGCTGCAACATAAAGTGAGCAGTGAAATGAGCTTAAAATATTAAGTGTAGAAATGAATAGAGACTTCACACATTTTTGTGGTTGACTCTTTAGCATAAGCGTGGCACCCAAGGGAACACGTTAACATATTTTGACTCATGTTTGCGCATGTTTTGGCTCCTGTAAGGGCACTTTAGCGTGCGTTTTGGCTCCCAAGAAGACAACTTGGCATATTTTGACCCCTATGAAGATACTAAAAGACATGTTTTGACTCCCAAGAGGGCTCTTTTGTGTACTTTAGCCCCCAAGAAAGCATTACAATTGACAAAGATAATTAGATAAAGATAAAGATAACATTTTCTCTCCAAAGATGAAAGCTTGGTATATATTTTTCAACAATAGCACCACACAGGGGGGCAACCGCCCTCCGTGCCCCACCTCTGTGCACACCACTGCACCTATACGTTGAGTTTGTGTTCAACAAACAAACAAATTTCTTTATCAATGATCAACAGCAACTCTGAAATCTGTTTCATATCAGATAATGAACAAACATTCATGCACTCCAAAAAGTCAAGTATACATTTGTCCTGTGGAAATGCGTTAAGTCTTACATTTTCACATACTTTTCCTTAAAAATCTGGTCTTACAGGGTGCGTTAGATCTCTGGATACTCTTGATTCCCGCACGATCTTCCAATCTTATAAAGATTATTCGAATAAAAAATTATCTACAATGCGAAGAAGAATACCCTTCCTGGAGAGCAAAATTTCTTTTTTTTTCCCCCACTGTTATTTTATGGAAAGTAAACCATATTCACAGTGTTGACCCCAATAAAACCAATGTATTACATATTGATTGATATTTTGTTATGATGGCTTATCGGCTGAGACCTGTAAGAAAAGAAATACTGTCTCCCTCACACCGAGAGCCTGGAGGGACCTCTGCTCCCCCATGACAAAGACAGGTGGTTTATAAATCAGATCAATGAATACTGCATCAAACACATGTGACACATAACCAATCAGTCCTGTAAATTTGACCTTTTGACCTGCAGCAGGTATTGACCTGCTGTAAGATAAATACATGTCAATCTGTGGTGTCTGCAATACCACTGATTGATGTGNGCTCTAAAGAGAGCAGCCATTATATCATTACAGCTTATTTCATCTTCTTCTACTTGTGTCTCCATTGTCAGGCAGTCATTTAGCCAGGATGCGCATGTAGATGATTCACGACTGTCCATTGTCATTATTTTCAATGAGCTTCAAACACCAACACTGCAGGCTTTAAATTACCTCAGAGAGTGTGTGTGTGGAGATGATGGTGGTTCTCATTTCCACTCATATATAAAGGAAAGGAGAATTCACAAACTGATGGTATGTTTGTATTCATGGAGCCAATAGAAAATGTGTTCCCGGCAGAAAACAGCAGCAATGATGAAGGACTATCAAGCTGCTTTTTCTCGACTTATTCAGGAGTCACTTCATGGAGCTGTGGAGACTGTTTGTCTTTCATCTGCTCAAGAGTAACAACCAGAAAGGGTTTTATGTTCCCGTCAGGAGTCCTCCTTAATGGTGCTAAAAGTTAAGGAGCTTCTTCAAAGTTGTGCACAAAGTTTCTGAAAACATAAGCTTTAACAAAAACAGACAGCTTCTTAATGGAGCTAAGAGCCTGTTAGCTCAACACTTATTTTATGGCTTTGTTTACTCTTTCGTGTTATTTATCCCATGATTTATGAACCATCACAAAAAAGGACAATTTCTTGAAATTAACACTTTCATTCAACTCAGGAGCAGTGCACTAAACTGAACTGATTATCCCGGCGGTATCATGCATTGTACTTGCAGCAGAAGAAGTAAGAACCGGCTTTCTGCTCTCATTGACTTCCATTTTATCAGTTGTGAGGATTCCTGACTGAGATACTCTTGCAACCTTTACTCTGGAAAAGATCAGATCTCTGGCCTTTACAGATGAATAAAATTTACATTTCCAAAATCATTAGACTTTCCTGAAGCTCGTGGTACCCTCATTTTGTGATTGCTCTTTCTTTTTGGGCGCAGGGTCAGCTTTTTTAGAAACGTCTGAGCCAAAGTCTTGCTCTACTATATGTCTAAGTGAATGTGCATGATGTCTCTGCATGCCCTGTTACCATAGAAACCTCACGGCCACTTGTCAACCCTTGTTGTCTTTTGGGATGTAACCATTACCGGTGTAACGGTAAACCTCGGTAAAAACGCTGATGGTAACAATAACCATCCTCATGTCAAAAACAAGCGGCAACCTCCGGTCTGAAAAAATGAGACAACACGGAAGTGCTAAAAAGCTGCTGTTCCTCTAGTGACCGCTTGAGGCTGGCTCCAGAAGCACTGGAAGTACTGTACAAGTGGATGGGAAAAAGGCCGTATTCAGAGCTGAAATTAGTGTATTTAAAGCCTGGTACAAAACCTGTCTCCCGTCTGGATCGCTAATTTTGCTAATGGCACACACTGTGAGGGGGGTGAATTTTTTTCTAACTTGGCCGTTTGGAAGATATTAGGATCGAGAGCTTGCCCAATCAGAGCCACAGCTCAGATCACATGACTGACGGGCGCCCATTTGCTGTGAGTTTGGGCACTCGTCACTCGTCCCATTTCCAATATGGCTGCGCCCGCCGTTTAGCCTCAAAACAGAGCTGCAGTAACAGACGGGTGACGTCACGGAGACTACGTCCATGTTTTATACAGTCTATGGTCAAAAACTGTGCGTTCCCAGCTTGATCAGAGGCTCCCAAAATAGCCGCACAGGTGCACTGTGTCGCTTACACTTTCTATTTAAACTTTATTGAGATTAGAAATTGAATCATGGCTTGAACGTCAGCGGAAACAGATTTAAAATCTCTGCAGAGCAGGTCGTACAGAACAGGAAAAAGACACGAAACTAACAAAGCATCCGGTCATTTTAAAATAAAATAACATGCTCTTGCTCTCATCTTGAGCAGACACTTGAGCAAACAGAAAACAGTCTGCTTATGCACCTGCATCTCAAAATGCACAAGAACAGCTTGAATTTTTGGATTTGTATAATTTGTAATTTGTATAGTTTAAACTACTGGAAATGTTCTGGACAAAATCAGCTGTTTCCTTTCCATCCCACTTGATGTGATTTTTTGTTGATTTGACACGTCAAAACTCAGACATCCCACAAAAATAGGATTGTTGCCTATCTGCTGCAACCTGCCGGGGCAGGAATGCAGCAGATACACAACAGAGTGGATCCAGAGTAAGCTAACTCTTTGGGAGTGCAGATGGCCTCGTTGTCAGGTTGCGCCTCAAGATGTTGGCGGGTCAATGACAAAAAGAGGGTCAAAAAACGTATTTTTAAAAAGTTCTTTAAAAATGGATAAAAGCATATTTCTGAGTGAAGAATTATGTTTTCTAACAGATTTCAGTAGTTGACCAACATTTCAAAGATTTTAGGTTAATAATTTTTTAGTATTTTTAATTTGAGCACCCAAAAATGTCAGGTGGAGCAACCAAATATATGAAAATATATTTATATGTTCCTGTTATTTTTTCTGTGTGAAATTATTGGCAAGTATCTCTCAAGTGTCTGTAGTGACTCATACATTTTCATTTTGTGTGTTTCATTTCTTTTATTTGTTA